>OX401416.1:7854989-7985297 GCA_947846245.1 Cerastoderma edule | reverse complement strand
CCCAGTCGTTAAGGTAGCTGACTAAAACCTCGGTGGTCCAGAGTTCAAGCCCCACCAACACCTCTGGTTTCGTCGGAGTGACCTTTGACAAGTCGGTTCGTGTCCCTTGCCTAGTACTGGTGGATCCAGGAAAGCCGTTACATAACTGAGAAATTGCTGATATGGCGTTAAACACCATACAAACAAAACATAAAATCCTTACAAACGAGTAGAGTAATTCCTTGTTTGATACGCTTGAGCAAACAAAAACCGGGAATGCGTACGGCGTATTTTTCCGACTGGCCGCACCAGTTTAACCTAGAGCTGTTTACGATATTACTCAAATTGACGTCATCGAAATTCTCTCGTCCAATCAGATTTCGTTCTAGGAAAATTGGGTTTTTTTAGGCCGAGCCCATTCTCTTACTATCGCTATTTTTTCTCACGGGGTTAAATTCTTTCAACGCACGGTCTTATGCTAGGGAAACGTTAAATATTCAGTGATTTAATGAGAAATTAACTTAAATGTTTTAAACAGCGTCTTACCAACATGTTGATGATTCGTTGCATTGTTTATGAATGTAAACAAATGGAGAGAAATCTTCTGTTTAACGATAACACCCCCCTTAACGCGTTTGCTTTACATTCATTCACCTTTATTAATGTTGTACATTGTCAGGTCTAGCTATAATATGACTAGTTTAGTCATTCGACTCTCACTTGCTTAAATATGCTCGAGTATTCAACATAATTCTCAAAAAAAAAAACGATTGGAAGTATTGTTAATTTCTCCATTTTGTAACAATTCTTCCTCCTTTGATTCAAAGAAACCACTTTTTAAATACTCATAAAAGCCATAAAATCTATTTCCTTCAATGCTTTTAAAAGCGGTCTGCTACTGGTACGTCCAATATTGAGGAAGTGCTCGATAGTCGTTTCCACGAGTATAGGTGATGGATTTTAGTGCATTCGAATGAATGAAATCCAAAACAAGTGTTGAAACCGAGATGTAAATACGATACAACACAATTCACTAATTCTATTTCAATATAACACAAAGTTCTTTGCATATTACAAAACAACAAAATTTATTTCAAATATCAATGATGTTGGCATATTTTGGTTACGGAGTGGCACAAACGTGCACAAGTTACTTGCCGTTATCATTAATTCATAAATAGAATGAGTAATTCTAAAGCCCGGTGTGAAATACTGCCTCACATGACAATTGCGTTTAGAGGGACTTAGTAACCGATAAATTAAGCGAAGCTTTATGTGGTTAGTCTTCAGTGAAAGCATCACTTGCCGACATCGCCTCCTAATTGGTTTGGAAACATTTTGTATTCAATTCAATTTTGATTGATTCTGATAAAGAAAATTATTAACATGGGTAAATATCTTGTGCTATACTTAAATAAGTTTCAAAAAGTATTCCCTGTCATTTTGAATTTAAAAAAAGCATTATTGCAAAGAAACTCGTCATTGGAACCGTCTCTCCGAAACGCTTCCAATGACATGCTACATAGCAATATTGAACTTGTGAAATATCTATGTTTATCGTTTTTCACTTCCGCAAATATTTTTCCTAAGTCGTATGGTAAAACACCTAAAAGGGTAATGTAAAAGGAAAAACATTGTTACAATTGTTTTCGGGCTTTGAAGTAACCCAGTCAAAGGATCCAACCCGTAACCTCATACATTCACACTATGTGAACCCCTATATATCTGCTTAAAGATTACTATAAGTGTCTTGAGAAAACTTTATTGATTTATAATAGACGGTATAACTTTAAAGAACGTCTGCAACTCTTAGTGTTTATCATGTGAAGTACATATGAAAGCATATTCATTGGTCTGTTTCCCAAAAAGGGATGACCAAATCTGAAGTGGTGAGAACTTGTGGTCAGACCCTTTTGTAATGACTTATATATTTTGTATGTGTAACTCACTTAAAAAAGCAACGTAACGTTCACACCATCAAAACAACTCTCCTTTAGGATGGAAAACTACAATGTTGTTTCAAAACAATTTGCAGAACTGTTACACTGTAGTAATGAAACCGCTAAGATCTAAACCAATCGACCAACCCATCTGTTGACAAGTCGAATATCACGTAAGGAATGAAAACGTAAATATTAAACCACAGTATATTGCAAAATATGTTAAGGGTGAACAATATTTGTTCATATTCTAAAAATAACTCACAAGCCTCGTTCTGGATATCGCGCTCTCATATAAATAACTTTCCGAATGTTTAAGTACTTTTCATTTGTGACTAAAGCTTCGAAACGAAAGGACTGTTATAATACCATTGTTGTAACTTTGGATGTCGAAAGTGATGTAATTGATTAATCTAATTAGTTTTCAACACGGTGAGAACGACTTGCTATATCTACTATCTATTCTCAACTTTACTCCGTCTCCAACTGCAAGCAACCATGGGTAATTTTTTCTTAAAATCTTTTCGTGCATTTTGCGTGTATGTGTCTGTGTCTATGTCTATTTATTTTTCGTTGAATCTAATGCAACGGCATTGAGGTGGCATAAAGTTTTCTTTTTCATTAATGACTTGAAGCTCAGGTGGAAGATATGACATTTATCTATGATATCACAGAAAGAGAATTTGCTCTCAATAAGTTAACTCGCATAAATTGAATAATCGCTTGATTGATCATCAACATTTTTTATCGTCATTCAAATGCATTTCTTGTCAAAAATGCATAATTCCGTCTGGTGCATAAAAGTATTTTGCATTTCTTGTCAAAAATGCATTATTCCGTCTGGTGCATAAAAGTCTTTTGAATATCAATGTAAAAGGCATTTATGACCATAGGGAGGAATCTGTATGAATATTAGACATTATAACGTTAGATTTCGTCTTCTATTCTTTTATACAACTCGTATTAGTTATAAATGCACAAATCAGTCAGCTCCATTTAAATTTTCTTTTTTTGCAAATCAATGATAATGTAGTATCAAAGCAATTGTCTCAGATGTTTTATAACGTATAACCATTCACGAAGCTTGCAGCGTTATCCAAAATGCATTCGGAATCATTTGCAATCTTTCTTAGAGATTGTACATCCAGGACACAACAAACTTTGTTCAGAGATTCTTATTTAGATCACGGACATAACTTGTTTCTCTGGATCAGCTTGTTTTTCTTTACTAACACAAACTTTGCAAGGCTATCAAGTATGAAACATAGAGTAGAATTTCTATACCTCGACCTTCTGAGTGTCAAATTCTTCTTTACGTCGAGGTGAATACGAGGGTCACAAACTACTGGTTCTCTATTTCTAATTCTTTATATTCCATACATCTATAAGTCGATCTCTCTCTGTGCCCAACATTCTCATCGTGTCTGTTGAACTCCGATGTTCAGAGATTCTACTCTGTTAGATAGCAGCTTAGAAAGCGCCATTTTAGCTTGATTTGAAGCTAACTCATATTGACGTGTTTCATTTTTTTCGATGCAAATATGTGCCTAACGCGCGTTCTAGCCCTTTCAAATTTGTTACAATATCGGTAGTCAAACAGCCGCGTTGCACAAAGATGAATGAAAAAATATATGTAGGACTACTAGCTTAATGTGAATGTTACTTTTCGATTCCGGTTGTTCTTTCACCAACCTTATGAATATTTCGAATCCAACATGATTTCTAGGACTCATCTTCTATAAAAGTCTTTTAACCGTTTACCAAACGCCACATTTTCGACTGTCCCAAAATGAAAAGTTTGCAGACGACATTAAAATGGGATGAAATTGGAAAGTAATGTTCTGATAGGGCAGAAAACATTGTGGTGGAATGCTTTCCAGGGTCGTCTGCAACAAACTGTTCAAATGCCGTTATTGTTAGATAATGGGTTAAACTACTGTGACAACAGAGAAAATTGCTCATAAATTGGCAACAGATCTCTTTGTCGCGATTGCTTCTAATGTATAAAATATCATAGAATATTTATATGTATTGCTGAATTCTATAACAATAGCGCTACATCATGTGTAAAGAATCGGTTATTTACGCAATGGTCGAGGTTTACTTCAATTTGAGTAAATGAGAGGATAAATATCTTAATTCTTCCTCAAGTTAACACTCAATAATAAGTTTGCAAGCGTAATTGGATACTTAGCAATGTCCCTGTTTCGGCGAATTTGCACGAGATGATAAGTAAACCAATTATCAGACTCACACTGGGTATATTCGAATAAGCTACATTAACCCTTTGCCAAACGTCAAAATCTTGACAGTCCCAAATTCAAAGAGTTCGCAGCCGACATTTCAAAATGTGATGAAATCGAACAATGATCTTCTGAAAGGACAGAAAATATTGCGGGAAAAGGAGAAATTGCTTAATATTTTCAAGGATCGTATGCAACAAACTGGTCAAATGTCGTTATTGTTTGGTAATTGGTAATGAATGGTTTCTGCTGAAAGCCTTGAGACAAGCGGTCAGAACTGCTGATCTCGAGTAAATTCTCATTATGTGTAATGATTTGAAATAGCGCTGTTAAAGATCAATTTTTGTCAAAATGCTGAAAACGTCTTGATATGATAAATTATTGCTCTTTGATCAATGAACATGTATTCACAATGCATTTTACCTAGGGGGTCGCATTTGATCGGAAAGTGTATGCTGCATTACCTTTTCGGAGGCGACTTGATCTACTTTGGGTATTCTATTTCAAGCTCTCCTTTCTTTATATACCATGTGATATCTTTGTCCTGCATGCTCCGTTTTTGAGATGATGAACTTTGTACAAGTCGAACATGAAATTATATTCTGTTCTGTTCTGATCTTTTATCTTCGCCATAAGGAGGTATCCGTTTGGTACGTCCCGCAGTATTTTGGATGTACCATGGCTCACTAAGCTTGCAGAGGTGTCCGAATGAGTTTCGTACAACTCTGCAACCTTAGAAGGCGAGTATTCGCCCGAAATACTGCGAACGACTACATATATGCAGTATATCTCAAAAGCAATATCACGCTTTCGGCTTAAAGTGCAAGAAAATTTACTATCTACTGTACACACTTTAATAATTTTAAAATGATCTGCTGAAATGCTTCAGTTGACTTCTTAAATGCGCATTATACAACAGTAAACTTGTTGTGCAGCTTTACAGAAATGACTATGTGTCTGTCAAATGTCCCAATATCTGTAAACAAGTACCTCTAACCCTTAGAATGGTGGTTAATTTTCTAATATTAGATTTTTGAGTCGTCTGCTTTCCAAAACTATAAATAGCTGCTTAATTTTAATGAAGAAAGACGCTCAGAGTAGCAAATAGGTTAGATCACAGGCCAGCCGCCACTTTACTTGGCGGCTTGCCTGGATCTTTACTGTTTGCATAAGCATGAAGCACTATAAGGATTAATGTTTCATGCACCATATAGGTCGCATCCTTTACCTTATAAGTCGTGCGTAATTAAACTGGAAATCAGTGACCGGTTTTTTCTGGTTGTGTCTAATTAACGTTAAAATGATGATAAACTTATCACTTAATCAAAAGCGGTAAAAAACAAGCGAGAGTTGTACCTATCCTTTTCAGTTCTTAAAATCTAGACCAATGCAATGGCGGGTTGTATATAATCTGTCCCTTGTTCTATGATACTTCTAAGTGACGCATCTGTTGTAAGACATTTAACCAATGTGATAAAAAAGATAATTTGCTCAACGTTTGCCTTTTTACCTTTGTGAAACATTAGCATTTACAAATGATCCAAATCAATGCAGTTTTATGTTGATCAACCGCATTTGAATGTATGCAACTTTATGGTAACCCTGAGAATGCTGGGCAATTTTCTAAAAATATATTGCTGTGTCGTCTGCTTTCCAAAATCTTAAATGCTTGCTAAATATTGTTGAGAAAGGATACTCAGAGTGGCAAACAGCTAAGATCACAGACCAGCTGCCAAACTACTTGGCGGCTGGCCCCGGTCTAACCTGTTTGCATACGTATGAAGTCGGTTCCAGCACCGCTTCGTGGTTGAGTATATGTTAGTAAATATTTGTGAGTGTACATGACGAGATGCGATTTTGCGTATAAGTATATAGAAATATATTCTTTTCTATTCTATTCTATTCTATTCTATTCATAAGTGTCTGTCATATGAGGCTACTTTCACAAAGTACTGTTACAAATCTTCATATGGGTTTTTGGCTAGCTGATGGTAATTGATGTATCAAGTTATATGCTTGTTCAGTATGGGATAAAAGGAAAATATTTTCACACACAAACAACCCCCCCCCCCAAACACACACGCGCAAATCAAGTAAAATATAACAAAACATGCTCTGCAATTCGTTTTACTTGCTTCACCAGTTTATCTTATTGGGTTAACGTTTTGTAAATGCGGAAAGAGTGTCAGCTTTTATACATAGCCTCTCAGAATAAAAACGTTTTCTTACAATGGATTTAAATGCTGTGTCAACATTCATTTAGTTCTTTTAGTTACGATACGTAATACAATTGATGTGCTTGGAATGTTTATTTCAGATTGATAAATTTCATTAAAATTAATTGAGGGGGAAACGGTCAATGCAATACATACATATGAACCAAATCGAACATGTAATTAACACACGTCTATGCTGAAGGTACTTGAAATAATCCGTTGGACAGTATTCTGCAGGCCCTTTAAGCATAGGTTAAAAGATATCAAGTCAATTAATCGTCTAATGAGTATTCTTCTACGCACTATTGGGATGCTTTTTTGAGGGTTGGTTTCACTTTCGAGAAATCAACATCTAATCATGTATCGTATATATCAATCAGAAAAAGGAGGAATAAGACGGTTTTTGAGAGTACAAATAACATTGATGAACTAATTCCGAATTGCGGTACAAAACTACAAAACCAGTTAGGTTGTCCGATTGAACGCACTGATAGATCAACAGGCCCTTACTGTCAAAAAGGTTATTTCAATTAACCAAATGATAAGTGTAATATATCAGATAAAATCTGCCTCCGGGGCAAAATACGTTAAATCTCATCCAAGGTCAATATGTTGTGATCGTGTATGTTCATTCTAGATTCCACATTTTATACCTTGCCGAATGTCTATCAAAAACGAACTATCCACTTTTGTTGAAATATTACACACAACATGAAAGGTCAATAATTTCGGAGTTGAAATTTTAAAAGAATTAGTCTTCGGAAAATTAGTATACCGCTGGTTCTACGCAGTACACAGCAATAGTTATAAATTTTAATTACAAAGACTACGACCGACTATTTTGTGGCGTCTGCTCTTTCCTTAATCTCGACACATGTTTAATACCTTACATCAAAACACATTACCTTGACTCAAATGTCGTGACGGTCTTTAGACACTTCTATGGCGAAAGGATAAACCACTCAAACTGAGCAATTTTTCGCAATGGTTTTTACCAGGTATCATAAAAATGGATTTTTCTCATGTGATGATTTTACGTCTTAGGTTAATTTCAATTTCGGTTGTCATGTATTGACTTTTGGAGGAACGAATTTTGTTGCTTATACGAAGTCTTATTGTGTTGTTCCATTTATGTTGTTCCATTTATGTTGTTCCATTTATGTTGTTCCATTTATGTTGTTCCATTTATGTTGTTCCATTTATGTTGTTCAATTTAAGTGGTTACATTTTCGCCATTACATTTATGTTGTTTCAATTATGTTTTTACATTTTTGTTGTTACATTAATTGTTTTCTGTGTTAATTTCTTCATAATTTCATTTGCCCTTGTGTACTAACCCCACGTCATAGTCTATTTAATGTAACAAGTGCATGGTTTATGATTTCTCATATGTGTATAGATCGACAGAAGATACAGACAATTTCAAAATGCATTACATTTAGTATTATTTATTACGTTTTTACTCTTATGATTTGTATATTAATCTTGCATATTCACACATATCTATACAACCGTTATCAGTCAAACGGGCCACTTTTGTTTGTTTATTCAAAGTATCATTATGAGAGACATGGGACTAGTATGAAACGGAAATGTGCTTTTAAAATTGCAAAAATGAAATATTGAGACAGCTAGAGAATTTGCTCATCTCAAGTTTTCATTTTGATTAGTAGGAAGGCTTTATGACTTTCCTCTGTTGTTTAAACACATTTTAAAATTTGCTGAAGTTTGCAGAATGATACAAGGATCAGAATGAGGATCATTTTAACAAGAAAGTAAAGAAGCGATTGATCTAAGATTCGCAAAACGGATTTGTTCAAATATGAACGTTTCAATGATTATTCGTCCCGAAATATTGCAAACATTAAATGATTTAAACACTCATTTATTTTGTTAATGCTTTTATATGATCTTTGTGCCACGGAATGATAAGAGAAGTCATTGCGAAAAAGACACCGAATTAATGTCTGTCCAATGCAACAATCCTCTACATTGTGACAAGGGGCTGCTCTTTATACGGAAATTTGTATTAACAGTTATAACACAGTGAAACACATGCTAAAGATAAATAAACCAATACAGAAAAAGAAGTCAATGTCTGTTAACTAACCCAGAGTTAACTTTGCTCATTGTTGCTTCTATTCGTCTTACAGGTTGGGAGGCGATAGAAAAGTATCTGATTGAAGTCGAAAAAGAAATTGGAGGGATTTTCGATCAACAAGTAAGTGAGAACATTCCTATCTATGCATATTGAAGAAGTCTCGATTTAGGAGGTAGAGTTAAATGTATAGGCGGGCCTGAAAGCTTAGTCGGTTGGGCCGGTCCCGGGTTCGAGTCCGGTCTAGCGGCATGTTTTACTCACATTGGTTACATTGGCGTTAAACGTAAATGTTACAATATAGAAACAACAATAGATATTCCAGATTTGTTATACACACGAATTATGCTCCAAAATATTCGAGACCATTTTCAATCGTATGATGGAGAACTTCTCTCTTGGTACTTTCGTTTTTAAATGAAAATGTCAAATTAACTATCTTACATCTAATTTCTTTAAGGAAATAAAAATATATCTCGACTTATGATTTCCTTAATACGTATTAGTTACCGACCAAAGATAATGGTTTAAGTGATGTTCAACACTTCCGTATACATTTAACTACTCAACATGGACGTGACCAAAACCTTTGAAGCATTCATCAGCGTGGGACACGGGGGTCTTGAGTTCGGGACCTGGGTACCGTTTTAAATATTTGCGTAAGTCATAACTGATTAACATTATTAGTAATGACAACACAGTATTGTCACGTGACACAATAATAGAAGAGTCTCGGAGAGGCAATTCCAATGTTGTACTACTTTGCAACACAGCTTAGCCTAATATTGAAACAAGACGAAATGTTTTGAACACATTTTCAGCGTACATTGTTTAATGAAACGTTGTCGGGCCAATATTCCTTCTGATTCGATATGAAGTAATACTTGTTATACCTCTCACCGCTGATCACCAATATCCCTTGGTGAAAGCAGTTAACAGTTTTAAAAGAATAGTAGGCGTTACTCGTAAAGAATCACTGCGAACATATATAAGTGCGAAAGCCGAATCGACATGGCTGAACTATTTTGTTGACATCGGTGTTTACTTGTACTCAAACAAACCGAACTACCTTTGGTACATCATGGTCAATGGTTCACGCAATACTGTCTATTCTAACAGACATTGTCCATTTGTTTTCATAGCGAATTATCTTTTCTCCTCGTACTTATCTCAAAGCGAGGCTTTGGGAAGAAGAAACATTGCTTGAATGAACACACGAACGTGTTTTATAATGGAATGAATAGTTCGCACGATGCTGCTAGTCAACCTTGAGAATTATACAAACTTTTAAAATGTTAACGAAAGCTACATATGATCAGTCATTTATCACACACAGAATTGCCATCTTTTAGTTGAAACTGTTCTAGCGATGATATACCACAAACATATCTAGTTAGCATGTATCATAGAGCAGCTATTGCATATAATGTTTGTATCATATAATTAGGAGTCTAATATGACTTAGAAATGCAAAGTGGAATTTTGCATCGTCGATTTCCATTTATAGCCCACCCTCTGCAAGAGATCCTAAACTTCTCCAGTCACAATTTTCGCGAGAAATAAAACAAAATCATCCAGACAACTCTTCACAATTCATCCCCGAATATGCGTCCGAAATTATGTTGAATTGTAAAATCTAGGTCATATTTCCAACAGAGATTCAAAGCGATTCGCTTCGGTGGATGACGCAAACTGATACTACATGCAATATTTGAAAAAGTTTTAAGCATCCCGTTATCTTTTGAAGGTACCACAAATGTTGTCAGACGAAACAGACTGCCTGTCTTCAGACCCGTGTGCGATTCCACAAACCAGCGACTTCTACAATGATCACATGACCGGTTTTCCCATAACAACGCCGGTCGTGATGACAACGGGATCGTACGAGTCCGCGCCGGAAATGGACGAAAGCACAGAATATCTAAATCTAGATCACGAATCACTCGCCACTTCTCCAACTTCGTCACATGACCTTTCCATTTACGATAAAGACTTTTATGGACGGTCGCCTGTTAAGGAAAGCGCGGGACACTTTGACTTTGGTGAAATCCACTTATCTAATATCAAACGAGAACAATTAGAAGACTGTTTATTACATTTACACGACAATCAAAATCACACTCATCATCTTGACAGCTCCGTGGAGTCTCGCGAGAGTTTAGAAAACCACGTGATGTGTCATGGCAACCAAATGTTGGGTTACACAGAGCAAGAACAAATCTACCAGACGATGACTTCGAAGATTTTCAACGAATGCATCCAAGATGTGGAGTACACGTGCAATATTCTACGGCTCTCTCCAGGTAAGTGCTTCATAACAAGCTTTATACCCAATTATCTTATGTTAGAATGTGCGATCTATCGATATTGAAAGCAACGACAGACGGCAAGATATGAAAAATAAATTTTTGTAAATGCTTTCTGTGAGGAAACATTGTGACAAAAGGTTAAACTGGTCATTTGGAGCAATTTATCCATTTGTTAAAATTGTTTCCAAACAAATGAGTCACAGCGAACGCAGCAGCAGACGGCAAGATATGAAAAAGAATATATATGAATACTACAGAATAGAAACAATTGTGACCAAAGGATAAATTGCTCATCATGAGCAATTTATCCTTTTGTCACAATTGTTTCCAAAGAAATGCGTTTAAGCAATGTATTGTAGAGTAAGGGGATACATCACCATTATGATCACGTGACATGTTATATTGCGTTGCAAACCATAGAGCGGTCATATTTGGATGATTTATCGTTTTATTTTAATATCTAATAACATTGCATAAGCTTTTCGTCGATCGTATTTACCAATCCAAGAATATAAGATTGGAGCACTTCAATGCTGACGTCAGGTCAAATTGTCATCTTATTTTATGAATATAAAGACAGTTTTTTAATTGAATGTCTTGAAACACACAATTGCTTTTATTGATGCGCTATCCTCTTTCAAAGGCAATATCTCTTTATGTAGGTCATGCAACAAAAGCAAGTCTTGGACCAAAGTTTACAAAATCGAGGTATGCTTTGAAAATAGATACTTTGTGGCCTTATAGCACACGGTCCTGACCTGTGCGTATACCCGGCAGTGGCCAAGTGCGGGGTATGTATACGCACGGGACATGACCCTAGGCTAAATGGATACAACTTTTAATGCGAATGAAAAACATGGTGTGTGGTTTTTTTTTAGACTTTTTAGACATTGAGACGTTCAAAATAAATCTCACACAGAACAAGAAATTCAAGAAGAAATTTATATTGTGCAACACAATGCAAGTTATTCGACGAAAACAAATTAGCTCGTCATATGACAGGTTCCATATTCGTTGTGCAAGAGATATGTTAAAAACGTCATGCACTTTAAAAGTTGGAATATAAATCTTTTAAAAGTTGAGATTGTGCAGATTCTATGTACAGAAGGAACACTGCATGTATTGAATTATGTTGTTTGTTTTTTAATAGTTATTCGGTGTCACTAATTGACATAAGAGCACAATTTTGTGTAATCAAAGACTTTTGACGGAGGAAACTCCTCCAAAAGCTACGATTAACCCTTTACCAAACAGCACATTTTCGACTGTCCCAAATTGAAAGAGTTTGCAGACGACATTTAAAAAGATGATGAAATTGAAAAACAATCTTCTGGTAAGGCAGAAAACATTGCGGGAAAAGGAGAAATTGCTCATCATGAGCAATTTCTCATTTATTCACAATGTTTTCCAAAGTCTTCCGTAACAAAAACGTCAAATGTCGTTATTGTTTGGGAAAGGGTTAAACAAGCAGATCCCTATTTTAATAATTCAATAACAATATTTTAATCAAATTTATAGAATATGAATAAGCACAATCAATAATCCGTGTCACATCATATTAGTTTGTTTACATATGAGCATTATTGAGTCATTAGCGAAATTAAAATCTAGTTTGTATATAAACTAATTTAATGTGTAAATATGTCAAAACGCCAATAAAGAAAGCAGTTTATTCTGATTTTGATAAAAAGGTGCATATGTATATCCACGAAACGCATGGTTTTCAATTTACGTTGGATTATTCTTTTCTCTCCATCTATTTGCGTTTTATGCATTTAAAAAAAATACTGCCTTCAAATATATAATCTCATGAAACAATTACGTGGTTGTACCGGTGTACAAAAAAGAATTATGAGAACCATTGTTACATTGCCTCACAGTTATTTACATTATAGAGTTAAAGACGCAACTTTCTACTGAAATTCGTCTTATACGTAATAACATTGCAAAACATACATTAAAACAAAATATGTGTTTATAAGTGAAATTAAAGACTCTGCAAATACTAAAAAGATTGTAATCTTTGAAGCTACAGAAGTTCTATTGAAACGTTATTATACGTGTTGATATATGACGCAGCGAATCGCTTCATTTTATCAAGAGGTAAAATCATGGAGAATATTGTTGTCAGATGGAGAGTCTTGTTTATGAAAGCAAACACACAAATACAAAAAATGCATAACCCTTATAGAGTTGGAACTGACATCATGCTATTGCAAACAGGTTGGATCCAGGCCAGCCGCCAAGTAAACTGGCGGCTGGCCTGGGATCTAGCCTTTTGCTACTCTGAGTATCTTTCCTCAACTAAATTTAGCAGATATTCGAGGTTTTGTAAAGCAGACGACACGAATTCTTTTTCTAGAAAATTACCCAGCATCCTTTACTATTTTACATCTAACTTCGATGCAAGTACGGCAGCTCTTTACAGAGACATGTGACCAAAGGATAAATTTGTTTTGATGTGCATGTTACCATTTTCTCAGATTGTTTTATACTAAACAGTATAAAGAGATAAACCCTTTCCGCTTTTCTTTTAGTTTGGTTTAGTCAGGGAAAGAAATAAAAAGCAAGACAAGTTTTGCAGTATTATTGCAGAGCACTGACTTGTAAAAACGATGCAGTGATGCATTAATGATATATACGAACAGATTAAGAGCAAATATGTGCACTCTTGATTTGGCTGTCATACTATATTAAAAGGTGTAAGTCATAAATACACACTCAAGGTAAAAGATGGCCATTTTCGCTTCGTTTCACAAGTATTTATGATTGTGATCTACTTTTTAGAGAGTCACTTAAAACATCAAAACTGTATATGATTGCCGTGATATGGTAAAGATGTGCAGTAATGCAATTCCACAAATCACTGTTTATAACCAGAATAGAAAGAGATAATATGTAAATGCGTGAACATGTTATTTCAATTATTATTCACATGTTGATCTAGCACATGTGTGGTAAAAGTATAATATGAACATGACACCACGGAATTGACAAAAAAGCTTTTAAATCGAGAGTTTGAATTGTAGTCTGTTCTAATGTTTCATCGGCTACAAACAAATTCCTGGGTTATATAGTTTATTGAGGATGACATTTCCGAATTTGGGTAGAAAAAAGGAACATAGGCTAAACACTGGTAAAAGACATATAAACATTAGTTGAAATCAAATTTCCCGATTATTCCAATGGAGAGAAAAGCACATTTGCAAAGTAACACGCCATTAGAATCATCGCACTGAGACTATTTCAAAGACGTGTCAAATTGCAATATTGTAGAAGTATGTAAGACAATATCCATATATATCGGTTTTGATTTACGCAAATATTTTCCTTTGCTTGTTAGGTAAAACGGTAGCCAGGCGCTCATACGACTGAATTATTGTTGAAAGCGGTTTTAATTCTGATCCAACCAACTTTTTCAAAACAAATAAACATTGATACACGGTATAATGAGATAAAGTATCGTTTTCTATCAGATGGCCGTTTGATCGAGTATTGTAGTACGTCTATATAACTTTAGTTTCACTTAATGCCGCTTCCCCGAGGCCATTTGATCAAAATGGCTTGATATTATTTACCCCCTTTCTTCATTGTTTCTCGTAGTATGCTTTAACCATTTCCAAAAAAAATAACGACATTTGACCACTTTTTGCAGACGAGTTTAGTAAACATTGTGGGAAAAGGGGAAATTGCTCTCCAAGAGCAATTCCTCCTTTTTCCACAAGGTTTTCTGCTCTATCTGAAGAATATTTTTCAATTTCATCACATTTTGAAACGTCGTCTGCAAACTCATTCAATTTCGGACAGCCGAAAATTTGTCGTTTGGGAAAGGGTTAAAACGACTGTAGACAAAAACCATTGTGTCAAATGAAGAAGCTGCTTTTACAAGCAATTTTTTGTTTGTTTACAATTGTTTCTGTCTAATGGCATAAAGTAATTGATATCTTTATACTTTAATTTTGTACTGTTTCTTGCGATTTGGACAAGTACCCGATTCAAATATGGGGAGATGGATATGGTTTTCAAAGGTTCTTATTTACAGAAAAGCAAATTTGAAAGGCAAAATGAAAAGTCTTTGAAACAATGCAGTTGTGTATGGGTGTTTGATATATAATGAAAGATATCTATCAAAGCACAATTAATTCATGATGCGCCAAGATATATGAATTTTTTTTTTATTAATCGTGCTTTCAATATTTATCTTAAATTATATATATCATACAATATACAGAAACGTTATGAAAAGAATGTTGCATTTTTAAATTTTGATATGGGAACAAAAAGCTCTAAAAGCAACATTTCTGACTAAAGAAAAAGCTTAGTGGTTTCTCCATTAATCACAACAGTTATAGGCAAAACCAATATCAATAAATACTCTGTTATATTAACATTTGTTGTCATAAATGTCGTCAGCAGTTGAATATGTGTTTATTAGTTTTGATCTCATTTCCAGACTCGAGCCCTTGGATCGTTTTCTCTATAGTAAATATATCCTTAACCCAAAGAATGATGGCTAATTTTCTAAAAATAATTTTTCGTGTCATCTGCTTTCCAAAACCTTAAATATCTACTTAATTCTGGTTAGGAAAGATACTCAATAGTAATAAACAAGTTAGATCACAGGCCAGCCGCGGATCTAAACTGTTTGCATAAGCATGAAGTCGTGAATCACTATACGGGTTAAGGGGGGATTCCTTCTCTCGAGCGTAAATCTATCCTTAAGGGGGGATATCCCCTTATTCCACTCACGTGAGACCGGGAAATCACTTCACCCTCTGTGGAGATGGGTCCAAAAGTAGGCAAAAAGAAATCGCTCGTTTTTCGGCGTAAAATATAGCTCCGGATTAGCATATGCGGTATTGCGTAGTCAGATCTGAGACGAATGTATCCGCATCAAATCCATAAAGTTGAAACAGACATTTGCCAGAATCCCGTTTGGACATTCCGTTAAGAAAACCTTGTAACGAATCTGTCTTGTTAAACTTTCTGATAAATCATAGATTGCCTTTCGCGCCTATTTTAAGGTAACATTTTCACGCGTGCTTAGTAATATAATGAACTGTATTATCATTATGACAAGGGTGCCCTTGAAAGCTATGTTAGATAAGTACAGTGCTTCCATCTCAGGCAGCCGTAGTCTTCCAGTATACTGAGCTGTGGGCAATAAAGTATCTATTGTGTTGTGGAAGGGGTGACTTGAGGGACAAGGGGTTGGAAAGTCGGACAATAGACAGAAATTGTTACAGAAAAAAACAACAATTGTACAAATGTACAAGGAGGAGTGAAATATACCCTATGTAGATGTTACAGTAGTTAAGAATAAATGAGAGGGCGTGAGGAAAATGATCGAGAGAGAGACACAATGAGGAGAGAGAGAGAGAGAGAGAGAGAGAGAGAGAGAGAGAGAGAGAGAGAGAGAGAGAGAGAGAGAGAGAGAGAGAGAGAGAGAGAGAGAGAGAGAGAGAGAGATAGAGACAGAGAGACAGACAGACAGACAGAGACAGACAGAGACATGGGGTTAAAGAGAGAGAGAGACACACACACACACTGAGACCAAAAGTTATACATAGGCAGAATGACGTGCAAACCGAGACAGACAGATAGAGAGACAGAAAGAGGGAGAAGAAAGATGGAGGTAGAGGGATGAAGAGTGAGGGACAAACGTAGACAGAGACAGAGTGAAAAAAGAGAGACAGAGAGACACGCAAAGAGACATATGTATACAGAGAAAGGCAGAGAGATACACAAACAAGGGGTTAAAGAGAGAGAGACACACACACTGAGACCAAAATTTATACATAGGCAGAATGACATGCAAACCGAGACAGACACACATGCATACAGACAAACAGACGGACAGGCAGACAGACACATATGCCAACAACCAAACAGACATATAGGAGAAAGAGAGTCATTCCATAAAGTTACTAAGACTCCGATCCACGTTACAAACCTTTGTCAGACATTGTAAGCACATGGCAACGAGGAGAAGTGCTCGAGAATACATGCATGTTTATACCCTCAGATTGACATGTAAGGAAATTGTAAGTTTATCTTAACACCAAATCTTCACTTTAATGCGTACTAAGCAATATGAATAATACACCGTATTAGAAGATTAATGTTTTAAAAGATTGATGAAAATAGACATGGTTGTATAATTTCATAATATCTATATTTGTGATTTCATGCTAATTTTGTTTTTCAACAAATATTTTATAAGAAAAACTGAAATAAAGATCTAAAGTATTCTTCGTGGGAAACCCGTGAAGTAAATCGTATAATATTATTAAGCAGGCCATACTTTAACCCTTTCCCAAACAACGAATTTTCGACTGTCCCGAATTGAAAGAGTTTGCAGACGACATTACAAATGTGATGAAATAGGGAAATGATCTTCTCATAGGACAAAAAACATTGTTTGAAATGGAAAAATTGCTCGTCATGAGCAATTTCTCCTTTTCACACAATTATTTCTTAAGTCGTCTGTAAAAAAGTGGTCAAATGTCGTCATTGTTTGGGAAAGGGTTAATTAAATGAATGTCTGTTGATGTAAATCAGAGACCGATAAAGGCTTGAGACGAGGACATACTTAATAGTAACCAATTGCTAAAGGTAACCCAATTCCGCCATGAAGAAAATCTGTGAATGATCCGAATTTAATGCAACAGCATGCAATAAACGCAAGCAAATATATATCTTTATTTGTCTTTCGATAGAAATACCACTGGAAAAAGGGATATACTGCTTATTAACCCTTAAACAAACGCCAAACCTTCGACTGTACCAAATTGAAAGAGTTTGCAGACGACATTTCAAAATGTGATGAAATTGTAAAAACAATCTTCTAATAGGACAGGAAACGTTATTGGAAAATGAGAAATTGGTCGTTAAGAACAATTTCGCCTTTACCCACAATGTTTTCCAGAGTCGTCTGCAACAAAATGGTAAAACGTCTTTATTGTTTGATAATAGCTTAAGGGCACACCAAGAATAAAAGACAAACTGCTTATCAAAAGTGATTGCATAATGTCCGGTCCTTGTGGTTTGTACCTTGTTGGACTGCAAGTAAAATATCGATTTGTGCATATCAGTTATAATCAGATTCGAGAACAATGGCTTAAGCTTGACGAGGCTTCCCGACTCTAATATAGATATATATCGAAGTAATCCGACCTCTTATATGATGTATAGTAATACATCGTGTTTCATGTTTGTATTGTTTCTCTTCATTCTGAAGGAGGCACTTGTTACCCGAAGGATGACATAATAACCATATTGTTCGAACGTTAATGAGCCAGGCTCCCTTTGTAGTATTGCACAATCTAACTAGTATTATCCTGTGACTATCAAAACGCTGAACGTATTATTAAGGGATTTCTCGTATTTGATGTCAATGTATCACAAAAAGCCTTCAACCTTTTCAAAACCTCAAATATCTGCTAAGGTTTGATGAGGAAAGACACTTAAAGTAGCAAACAGGTTAGATCACAGGCATGTCGCCAATTTACTTGGCGACTGGCCTGGATCTAATCTGTTTTCATAATCATGAAGTCGGTTCCTGCACTAAACATCTTTGCTTACAACAAAGTAAAAGAACGCATTATGAATATCCAACTCTCTCTCTCTTCCACAGACCCGCTTGCCTGGGCCATGGAGCACGTACAACAGTGGATCGCCTGGCAGTGCCGACAGTTCAACGTGGCCTTGCCCAATATGGACTATTTCCAGATGTCGGGGGAGGAGTTATGTTCCCTGACGGAGGAACAGTTCAAAATGTACGCCTCGGAGGCGGGGTCAGTCCTCTCGTCACGCCTTGATATCTGGAGAAGTGGTAAGCATTTGGCATGTATAGCGTATGGAACAAAGTGATGCCACTATTTTGAAATTAGTTGCATGGTTAAAGAAGCATTTTGGGAACTTGATTATGTTGTAAATGTATTTCAACAGATCTTCAGTACAACCTTTTTGTCTCGCACCCATTAGATTTGTATATGAACAAAATAATAATGAAGATTTTATTTAACAAGGAATCTTGTTTGACAATTTAAACCTAATGCACTTCTATAATATATCTGAAACATACAAGCCGTTCATTTTGAGAAGGTCCCGGGCATGACACACAGGTGTACGTAACGATCCCTAGGCCTTTTTGTGTTTCAAAGTGTTATTTCTATTGCTACCTTTTTAAGAGCCGTTTCGTCCCAATTGTTGCATTATCAAAACAGATGTAATACCATCATTGCGATCATGTTGCATTTAAAAATGCTACATGTTACCATAATTTATGTTTCACCTTTATCCCTTTGTTTAAAGAATATGAATATAACAGGAACGGAAATGGAAATACTCTTGTTTATATTGGACCCCCGGGGTACTTTGAACACTGATTCATTTAGATTAAGGCTCAGATATCACACCGGATGATCATAATTTATAAGTGGGACCCTGTAACGTAATACGATTGGGATTTAACTATCTCACGTTATAGAATTAGGACGGTTGTATACTTGGCACGTTAACGTGACATTTGTTTGTAATTTAATCACGTGAATCGCAATCAGTCCATCTCACATGGTTCAAATGTATTGACACACACAGAAAAACACTTTATGTATGTCTTCATTTTACCTCGCAAACAATATAGGCTTTGTGCGATGAAATATTTTAAAAGGAAAACCACTTCAAAGTTTGACTTCTATGTAGCAAAGTCAAGAACATACTATAATGTAATGCAAGTCAAGTAGATTCATATTAATAAAATGTTTTACACGTGTTAAATGAATCACTCTGATATGGAAACAGTTATGTTGCATAAGAAATTAACCAAACAAACTAGTTATATATTTCCTAAATCGAACACACAATCTGTTAAACGATTTTAACATTAAAACATGCTGAACTAATGCACACATTCACGGTTTATTAAACAATTCAGTAATTAAACTAAATAGAGCGCGCGCTCGACAAAACTATTAATAACTATCCAAAACACGTTAAATGACTGCATGTTTAATGCATGTTTAATGCGCGAGTATAAGAGGCAATCGCACACATGAAAATAAATAGAGTAGATATAATTAAAATCGACAGACTATGATATTTAACATATTTAAATCGCACTATGGCGATGATAACGTTTTGTAAAGACATAATTATTCAAAGCAATCCTTTTTATTGCGAGGTTTGCAAGAAATTAATTTTCTTTTATTTTCAAAGACGAATAATTGTATCGTTTCAATATAGCATAATCTACTTATTTCAATGAAACTCTAAAGTTAACCCAATGTATTAACACCTTGAGGGTCAAACATACAAAAACATACCTTTATTGAGATATTAAACACACAAGCCCATATTCAATACACGTTTAGTTGCATCCGATGGATATGGAAATCAGTATATAGTAGGCGATATATTATATGAATTACATAAACACATTAGTCTAAATGCATAAAATTAAGCAACATTTAAGAAAGGAAAAAAAATTTTCAAAAAAAAATGAAAAAATATTTCGATCAGAGTGGTTTGATATGTCTAAAAGCTTATTAAACAGTCTATTGTTCTATAGAATAAGTATATCTTTTTGGTTCAAATGAGTATTCGTACGTACATAATACGCCAATGAAGTATATACTAAACCCTTAGAATGCTGGGTAATTTTCTAAAAATAGATTATGTGTTGTCCGCTTTCCAAAACCTTAGATATCTGCTTAATTTTGATGAGAAAAGATAGCCAGATTAGCAAACAGGTTAGTTCACATGCCAGCCTCCAATTTACTTGGAGGCTAACCTAGATCCAACCTATTTGCATAGACATAAAGTCTGTTCCAGCACTATAAGGAATAATGATATCCAATGCTACCCATTCTTTTAATCTGCAATGTCTTTAACTCATTATTATACGTAAGTTTACCAATCAATTATGATGCTGTTTTACAGTTGTCGAGCAGACGTCGAGTTCGCTATACGCCCAGTGCATATCGAGACCCCAGATCAGCCAAATCCCCGTGCCTACGTCACCCAGCCTGCCCCGGTCTAGCGACAGTTCGAGTCCCAGCCCGAGCGATGATGGACTCACGGACCAACGATCTCAAACATTCATCTATAACCAAGGTATGTACTGTAACCCTTCACAGAATTAATGTATTCATCATTTAATTCTAAAGAGGTCACTAGTAGTCAAACTAGTGCAATAATACAAAACTAATTAAATACATTCTGTAAAGGCATATATGTTATTGATTTAGTACAATCAAGTTCAACATAAACATGACATGAAGAACGACGTGACATACGAATAATAAACTACATGTATGTCTTTTTGAAAGATGCAATAAATATTTATTGAAGTAGATCGAGCCAATAACGAATATATTCCGACTAATTCAAAGGAGTTTAAAGATATACATACAAACATATAAAACACAAATTATATTATGTTTTTATAGAAGCGTGCAGTACTTAACATTGAAATAAATGCCATATAATTAACTTGGTATACTGATATATTTTGATTCAATTCATTTACACATCAGTTCCAAATTGGGAATGTTAAAATTGTGTTAAAGAGGTTTAAAATCTCAAACGAATCTGATTTATTTTCCAGGACCAGCGAAAACCAATGACCCTCTGTACCTTCCAGAAGAGCCTGTAAATAGCCATCGACAGACCATCCAACTCTGGCAGTTCTTAAAACTTTTATTGATCGACCCATCGGGAAACTTTAAAGACTGTATCCGTTGGGTGGACAGATCTCGCGGAATCTTTAAGATCGAGAACTCCGCGAGAGTTGCCAAGTTGTGGGGTAAACGAAAGAATAGACCTGCCATGAACTACGATAAACTGAGTCGATCCATCCGTCAGTACTACAAGAAAGGAATCATCAAAAAGACTGAACAATCCAAGCGTTTAGTGTATCAGTTTTGTCAAACGTAAACCAAGCGTCTATTGTACCCGTCTAATCAATTGAAAATAGAGCGTCTGATTTACTGAGTTCAACAAACAGACACGCATGCGCTCAAACATGCGAAGAGCTTTAGTACAACTTCCGGTTATGGCTTCCGCGAACATGCTGTTCAAAAGCATCTTTGTAAAAACTTGCGTCCGAATAGATTCGTTTTAGATTTGTTCGTAAAAAGGTATACTATAATACTGCTGACAGCCGAATCGTTGCTCAAAGTGCTATACTGGCAAGGCCATTGTCGCCATTAAAATGCCTGCTTTACATAATTGTAGTCTCACTCTTTGATGGTTCTGTGTGTAATACTACTTTGTGTATAACTTGCTATAGTCTTGTATTGAACCCTCGAATTATCCAACGACAATCGGTCATATGTAAAGTAATCTGTAATCATGCCTTTTGGAATCACGTATCCATGTATCAATATCATTCATATCACCATTCATGTCATCTTCTTTGTGTATATACATCTCAAACATCAACCAAACTTCATTTTAAATGCGTTCAGAACATGGTGCATTTTTGCTTCGAATGCAGCTACTGATTTGAATTCTATGCAAATAGTTTATGTAGATAGACAAGGCGACACTTTTCTTCCAAAATGACTTCTGATCCATATAGTGCTGGAACCGACTTAATGCTTATGCAAACAGGTTGGATCCAGGCAAGCCGCCAAGTAAATTGGCGGCTGGCCTGTGCTCTAACCTGTTTAATACTCTGAGTTTCTTACCTTATCAAAATTAGCAGATATTTCAGGTTTTGGAAAGCAGACGACAAGAAAATCTATTTCTATAAATTACCCAGCATTCGAATGGAAAAAGCTTATTTCACAATGAGTAGCACGTTGTATCCTCACAGGAGGTGTCGTATTGATCAAAGACAATAAACTATATGAATGTACACATGTTTCTATCTTTATATGCTGAATTGGTCTTGTAGAAATATCAATGCAAGACTACACATGGTATACAAGGTGTATCACACCTCTGGACGAATTACTTTAGCCTTGCACAAATCCTTTGACACTTCATTTGCAAATAGAAAGGGGATAGGATACTGTAAACGAAATTCACTCTTGAATTTCTCTTCAGGAAGAAAATATCTTCTTGTGAAAAAAGTGGTATTCGTTTAGCATATCATACAAATACAGCAGGACTATGATGTCATATATATCAATGCATTATTAAAACTGTTACATTGCCCAAGAAAAAGAACTGTTTAACGAACACGTGGTATTCAAAGTATTAAAATAAAGTAGAAGCGATCGTTTCGTTTGCAAACCTTAATACAGTGACCATGAATTCTTGTTTGAAACTGTCAAATTTGCATGAGAAACAACACGATTTAATTGGAATGTTACTTCTCGTGTCTGGTTATAAGTGGGATACGACACTTAGCATTGATAATGGGTAAAGCAGTATTTTCGATGTGTTATGATTTGTGCAAGAAGTGTGTCGAAATTTCATTTAGGACTGTTTATGAATATCTGCTAATCTGTATAGACTTGAAATAAGTGACGTTATTTGCATAATACTATAAATAAAATGTATATTTCTAAAAAGAAACTGTTGATTCATACTTTATTTACCTTGTATGTTTTTGAATCGCTTTTCTTGCTCGAGACTCCATTGTTCTGGTGCATTTCAGAAATTCATTTTGTATTTGAGGAAAGATAATTCGCATAAAAGTAAATACGCTACTTAGTTATTGTAACGAACTCAGGATTAGCTCACAATAGGCGTGTTCTCCCTTTGTAACAAATATAGATCTTCTTACATAATGTACCAATTGAAAACTCTAAAGCCTCTCATTTTGTTGCGCCAATAAAATGGTGTCAAATTGTCTGCTGCAACTTGGAACCTTTTCTCACAATAGAAAAGTGACAAATAGTGCGAAGCATTAAATATGCATGTCCCAAAGCAATATGCTACAACAACAACAAGTACAACAGCATTTTATATCCCAGAATGAAACGTTACAACAGCAACAAGTACGATAACACTAAAAATACATGCCCGAAAGTAAAATTCTGCAACAGGAACAAGTTCAAAAACATTATATATCGAAATGTAAAATGCTATGTACAACAAGTGCAACAACATTATAAAAGGTAAAGGTACACTTTTTGTTTATTATAGTGTCACCCCTATTGAAAGGGTCAGCCAGTTTGACTTATGAGACACTTTTTACTGGTTATACCAACTTCTATCACTATGCCAGGCGCCAAGCGGACATAAGTCGGTAACCATTATACTTAACTAGCTAGGGGCTCACGAAGCGGCCATTTCGGACCAAGTCCCCAGTAGGGCTAGAGCCTTCGACCTCTCCGTCCCGAGACGGACGCCCATACCACTAGGCCATGGTGACGGATGACCTTAAGTAATGTGCCACAACAACAACAAGTACAACAGAGATGTATGCCCAAAAATCATAAGTCAAAACAAATGCAATAACAACCTATTTGCTGCCAGAATCGTATCTCCGGTTGTGAAAGAATAAGTATTTTCATGCGCAAATGAAGCATTTACAACCTGCCAAATATGGTAAACGATAGATACTGACTATTTTGCCTTCCAGGTTAAAAGGCTCAAGTACATTTGGAAAATCATTTATGAAAATAGAAAAAAGGGCTACATGCTTGTCACTCATTGTATGTTTTTTGCCGTTTTTATAAACGACTTACTGAAAAGATTTGCGCAAGTCAAAACCGATAATCATTAATACTATCTTAAATGAAACACAAAATTGGCATGCGATACGCCATTGGAAGCGTCTCAGAGCGACAATTCCAATGATGTGTTACTATGCAATATTGCTAAGCCCAATATTGAAAAAAAGAGGGAATGTTTTTTTTTTTAACTTTCGCACATTTTTAGCACAAACGGTTTAGTTAAACGGTATACAGGTATGTACGTAGGGGGATGGATGAGTGTGTAGGCGGAGATTTGGTTTAAAGGCATGGGCATCTCAAGAGTTTCATGTTCAAACTATTTAAGTTTAGGGTAGTGTAATGGATATTTGCGTTTTGAAGCAATTTCTCCATTCCCACAATGTTTTCCAGAGCTGTCTGTAACAAACTTGTCAAATGCCGTGATTGTTTGGTAATGGGTATATGGCTAAACATGCAGACCTGTATGTTTGTATTGCGATAATAAAACTGACCGAACATCAAGAAGACCTCATTTGATTTGAAGATTTGTTCACGGTAAGGGATTATATATATATTATTATAGAATGCACAATAAAATGTAATCGCAGGCGACGAACGATATTTTAGGTCATTCGCGCCAGTCGACTGTGATTACTTCACACAGTGTTAGACGTAACACCGTTATAAATAATGGATTATTATATACCACCAGAACCGGAAAGTTGATGGTCATTTTATGTGGGTAACACAATGTGGCTATCATTGGCAAAAGTAAGTGAATAAAGCAAATAAAAGCTGCGGTGCGGCTCGGCCATCTTGTTCGGACATAAGATCGTAGACATTGGTCACGTGATAGCCCCGATTGAAGAACCGAGTAATCATAAGAAGTACGTACTTAATGAAGAAAGAAGACCATTTATACTCTGTCTTAAAGCATCCTGTATAATATGGATATGAAAATAGTTTGTGTTGCTCTGACCTCTAAGAAAATACGGAATTACGTAGAACCCTGCGTACACCCAACAACACAACACCTCATACATTATTTCATATACAATGTATAGGAATTAAACGTCATAGGTCCATTTATCAAAAGAAAATCGTTAATCACGAAAACAAATTTATCTATCTTAATCTAAACTCTAGGGAATACGTTCGTGTTCATTTTGACAATAAAAGGGCATAGTGAGTCTAGTCAAGTTACGTGTTGTCATATTGGGTTACAACAAACTATCTTCTCTTAATTCATTTATTGATGACTGCTACCCTTCAAAACTTAGGGCATCTGCTTAAAGGAATATAAAGTTGAGGCATTTGAATTAGAGAGAGCATGTTTACTAAGTTCGAAACCATGTAGGAAAATTAGTAAATGCTAAGTAGGAATAATCAGTCTTATAATGTGTGCATCCCCATTCCATGTTGTTGTTTCTTTTCGTTTCAGTTGGTGCTTTGACTAGCGAACATAAGTAGCGTTTTCCATATCATGACAAAGCTCTTTGGATACAATGCTGACACTTCAAACCCTGACGACAAATTTGAAACACATTAACACACCTCTTATCAGACCCACACTGCACGTACACTGTTTCTGGTTGGTATATATGCGACCCAATCAGGTATCAGATTAGCTCCATCCTGGTCAGAGGTGTACATCATCAGAAACGACAGACCCCTGTACTACGACGCATCACAGCGCACGTTTACACAGATATTGCACGAGAAAAATCTCCTGTACATTTTTCTATTTGCTAGCTGGATATCGATTCAAATGTTAAATAAACATGTCTTGTAGTTATTACACATGACAATCAATTCCTTTGGTCGTCCATTAAGAAATATTTCTTTGTGCATGTTTCTATTGTGATGCGGTACGTAGGCACACACAAAGCCATATCGCGCTGTGATGGGTCTGTCGTTACTGATAACATAGACCCCTGAACAGGATGGTTAGCCTGCGGTCCTGGCCAGTGCGTATATTATAATTATTATTTTACAAAACCAAGTATGTATACATTGATTGAATTGCTATCTTGTAACGTCGTAGGTATTCTTTTTAAGTTAGCACATTATATACATATCAGCATTATCTGTTCGTTTTAATAGTACTTTCAACTAACTGTAGATGCTTATTTGGTTTTGATAATGTTTCCGTATTAATTGATGTAAATGTATATCAGCCTCATTTGAGATAATTAGTTACACATATGATATATATTTATGTGTGTGTATTTATGCGAATGGATTATTGATGGTGTGTGAAAGAGAGCAGGGAGGGAGAGAATGTGAGTGAAAGATAGGATTGAAAGTTTTGAGAGAATGATTGCGGCCTTTAAACAAGATTATTTGGGCCGCGTCACGCGAAAAGGGGCACTCGGACATAAATAAAAACCACTGACTCAGCTCTTTCTTAGCGCTATTATTCCGGCATGTAGTCACGACAGTTATCATTTGTATTAATTTAAAGGTAGAACTTGATTTCCTCTAAGATGGCAAACAGTGTAACCCCAGACCTGGTCTGGGGCTACACTGTTTGCTATGTCCGATTGCCCCTTTTCCCGTGACGTGGCCCATATTTGTATGTGAACATGACTTTGTACCATGTACTGCTCATATAAAATGTATGTTCTATTCTGGTCTGTTCTGTTCCGTATTTCCCGCACTGTATACGGGGTACAGCCTTGGGCTAGGACTTCAGGACACGGAGAAGTTTGCATGTCACATGAACCAATTTGAATCAGATTTTGTAAAATTGTGGAAGAGTACCGATTATCTCGATTGTTCGGCGGAAACCGGAAACAATGCTCACGTCCGGTGTGTGCTGACTGTATTACCGAATTACTATGTAGGCGGTTAGAGGTTTGTGTCTGTACATCTTATCCTGTAAACCTATACCATTTTAATTGGGCCGGGCGAGGACACATGGGCGGTAACTGTATACTTATATAGGGGAGTCTTGCACCCTCTGTGAGGTACGGGTACTCTCGTTAATAATGTGTATACTAGTTCATGAACTTAACCCTTTCCAAAACAATAACGACATTTGACCACTTTGTTGCAGACTACTTTAGAAAAGATTGTGGGAAAAGGAGAAATTGCTCGTAACGAGCAACTTTTCCTTTTTCCACAATGCTGTCTGCCTTATAAGAATATCATTTTCCAAATTCATTACATTTTGAAATGTCGTCTGCAAACTCTTTCAATTTGGGCAGTCGAAAATGTCTTGTTTATGAAAGGGGTAACCCTTAGAATACGGGGTAAATTTCAAAACATATTTTTTGTGTCGTTTGCTTTTCAAAACCTTAAATATCTGCTTAATTTTGTTGGGGGAAAGAAACTCAGAGTAGCAAACAGGTTAGATCACAGGCCAGTCGCCTGGCGTGGATCTTACCCGTTTGCATAAGAATGAATTCGGTTCTACCCCTATAAAAGTTAGGATCAAAAGTTTATATTATAGCCGTGGACCCATTTAGAATGGCAACACTCACTAAGATATGAAATATATCTCGTTGGTCCATAGTTTCCTTGGAAATTATTGAAACTTGTGAGAATATTAGTTTTGATTTATTCTAACAAGATTCATCATAATGAAGCAATAATCGGATACAATTTACCAAATGACAAATCTCAGTTTGTTATGGTTTGCTTTAAACATATTTTTGCAGAAAATATACAAAGTCATAATATGGAAATTCAGTACATATCGTAATTATATAATTATAATCTTTATTTCCTCCATTTTCTGAAGAGAAACAAACAGTTACCAAAAAACGAAAATCAAAATAAGAGATCTTCCTTTATAGCCATACAACTCACGAACCCATAGTCACATACACTCAATCGCCCCCTCACGACCAAACCCACAGCGCCCTACTCTCATATAAATAAATGTAAATAACACGCCAACAAGCACATCCTTTTCACACACATTAAAACATACACAAGTACATATATACAGACAAAAGGCATTACTGCATTTTACATTTGTTGCACATTCTTGATTCACAATAACTTAGTTGTGCGATTCCAGACGCTTAGTAAGGTTTTTGAAAAGAGTCTTCAAATTTTATCATGTGCTCATCAGAACGACAGGCCAGCATTTAACGGATCTTTATTCGTATAAGTCCCGGTCCATTATTTTCCTTGGAAAAAATTGAAACTTGTGAGAATATTAATTTTATTTATTCTAAAAATGATTTATCATAATGAAGCAATGATCGGATACAATTTACCAAATGACGAATCTCAGTTTATTATGGTTTGCTTTAAAAATATGTTATTACCCAATGTATTCGTAGTCATTATAACAATCACATATTACTCTTTCCTGTCTACAAATTATTTAACAGAAAAAGATTACTAGAAAATAATACAATACATCTTATTGCAGTCATTGGCCCCCAGCCCACAACATATTCTAGATTACTTATAAGTTATATAAAACAATATGATGACTCGGGGTCCCGAGTCCAAACCTCACCAACATCTCTGTGTTCGTGGAAGTGACATTCAGAGCCATAGCCTAGTACTGGTTGATACATAAAAAACGTCACATAACTAAAACATTGTTGATACGACGTTAAACACCATACATAAAAGCATTATCCTCCACAGTGATCTCCCTTTTCATGTTGGTAAGAAGCTCTCTGCTATTACAGAAAAAATCCTTTCAGATCTGGAAGGATTATATATTTTTTTCATTTTAAATTTTGAGTCGAAATCTGAATACAGCATTTATTTTTAAATTTAGAAGTTTGACTTCTTTGGCCCAATCATAATAAGAAGTAATGGCAAAATACATTTATATGTAAAAACTGACAGAAGGTGCTAAAGTCGTAATCAAACCAGTTCGTAACCTTATTTTTTTTGTTGGTTCGCAAAAAGGTGCCGTACAGCCAACCCAGGAAAGGTTTATTCGATATAATGAAGCAATAAAGTACATAGTGTCATGTTTTCAAAGTAATGGACATCAATCGGAGATCGTCTCGAGGTAGATTCTATAATACACATTTTTTTTTACATAGTCATGACTGACAATACTGACGAAATTGTCGAAGTAATGCATGGATTTGATTCATCATTCATTTTCAAAGAATGAATTCAATCATAAAAAAAGCATTTCTTTGGCGTCTACGCTATATTGTTTGGGTCACATGACTGTATCTGTCGTCATGTGATTTATATGATAGCAGCAGTACTGTACTGTAGTGTAACAAAGGGAAGTATTCCTGCGCAGAGAACAAGATGATACCGTTTCAGACGAATGCTTACTAATTCAATCTTGGTAGAAATTGTCGCAACAGACTCTTTAACACATTACCAAACCATAATGACAATTTATCACTTTGTTGCAGACGACTCGGAAAACAATGTGGGAAAATCATCACATTTTGAAATGTCATCTGCAAACTCTTTGAATTTAGGACAGACGATAATTTGGCGCTTAGAGAAGGGTTATTTTTTGTACTCATAAATAATCTCGCTTGGCCAGCAAAACAAACACTTGGTTACAACTTTCTACCATCAAAGACCGTCTCCGAATTCAAGAATCTTGATCACTGACCTATACAGTACTACTTTAGTGACATTTGATCCAACACATATCCCATAACTTGCGATGCATAAATCTGTATATATAATAGTACTATATCCGACCCCTCGTCATCTGCACGCAATCACTTGTACAGAATCCCCCACCCACACATACAAACAATACGGTGGACGTAATATCATTCGTTAAGTTTGCACTGCTGATAGTTATAGTAAGTTTCTGACACAGGTCCCACGTGGGTCGTCTTCGCCAGTGCCGTACCAACATGTTTCTGTTTAGCAACGGCTTTCTTGGCTACACAAGTACTAGGCTAGGGCTCTTACGTAACTTACCAAAGGCCACTCCCACAAACCAGAGGTCTCATTTGTGCTCCTACCCGGGACCGCCGAGTTCTGGGTCCATCATCTTAACCACTGAACCACGTAGGTTTTACGTCCGAACTACTGACGAACCATTACAAGGATACTGGCCCGAGTCTTACAACATTTCTTGTAAAATAGCACATAAGTTGGGTTCGGAAAGCACGAACATTGACGCAAACTTTGTACAAGTATGCTACTCTAGCTTAATTATAAAAAATGTGCAACAGAAATGAAATATTTCCCCGGAATGAGGGATATTTTCCCTTATTTCGTTTCATATATTATTTTTCTAATCTCACATTATCAAATTTATTTTGAATACTTTGAATTATTCACTTATACGTATGCATCCGATCCTAGCTGGTCACACAACATAATCAGGAAGCTAGAATCGGTATGCTCTTCGGTAAAAATAATTCTTTGAATGATTATATTATTGACTGATCATTCACTTTTTGTACGGTGTTTAACGCCGCATCCACAATTTGTAAGTTATGTAACGGCTCTCCTTGATCCAACAGTCCTACACCAGGGCCCTGAAGTGACTTGCCAAAGTTCACTCCCACGAAACCAGAGGTGGGGCTTGAATCCAGGACCCCCGAGTTCTTAGTCCAACAGCTCAACTTATTCCCTTAACTGATTGATCTGGAATCTGACTGATGGATACCTTATTTCTGTTTACTTTTTCAATCGACCCCGTCGATTCTATTGTTTCGTGAAATAACGGGGCTTTACCCTTTAAAGGCTTATAGTGCTCGAACCGACTTCATGCTTATACAAACAGGTTGGATCAAGGTCTGCCGCCAAGTAAATTGGTGGCTGACCTGTTTGCTACTCTGAATGTCGTTTTTCAACAAAATTAAGCAAATACTTAAGTTGTTTTGGAAAGCAGACCACAATCTACTTTAATAGAATTACTCAGCTAAAGGTTAAATGATGTTTATCTCATTTTTTTTATGTAATAAACCGTTTTCCATGCTGGACCATGCATCTATAACTGTTCTGAGTATCATCAAAACCATAAAGGGGAAACTTATCTCCAAAAGGAGATCAAATTATCGATTTTATTAGACAGGAACGTTTACAAACAAAAAGCAATGAATGTATGAATAAAAGTAAAGGTATTTATTCGAAATATCCAAGCGGTTTCGTAGTGTAGTGGTTATCACGCTCGCTTCACACGCGAGAGGTCCTGGGTTCGAGCCCCAGCGAAACCATTCTTTTGATAGTCTGATTAACTTTTAGACTAACACTTGTGAACAAAACAAAATTAACGAAATAATACTTAATGACATATGGGCTCCGTAGCGTAATGGTTATCTCGTCTGCTTTACACGCAGAAGGTCCTGGGTTCCACCCCCAGCGAAACCATTCTTTTGATGTCTGATTAACTTTTAGACTAACACTTGTGAACAAAACAAAATTAACGGTATAATATTTAATGACATATGGGTTCCGTAGTGTAGTGGTTATCACGTCTGCTTTACACGCAGAAGGTCCTGGGTTCGAGCCCCAGTGGAACCATTGTTTTGAAAGTCTGATTTTCTTCTAGACTAACACTTGTGTACGAAACAACATAAACTAACTAATTGAAGTATCCAAGCGGTTTCGTAGTGTAGTGGTTATCACGCTCGCTTCACACGCGAGAGGTCCTGGGTTCGAGCCCCAGCGAAACCAATCTTTTGATAGTCTGATTAACTTTTAGACTAACACTTGTGAACAAAACAAAATTAACGAAATAATACTTAATGACATATGGGTTCCGTAGTGTAGTGGTTATCACGTCTGCTTTACACGCAGAAGGTCCTGGGTTCAAGCCCCAGCGGAACCATTGTTTTGAAAGTCTGATTTTCTTCTAGACTAACACTTGTGTACGAAACAACATAATCTAACTAGTACATATATATGGGTTCCGTAGTGAAGTGGTAATCAAGCCTTGACACAGAAGGTCCTGGGTTCGAGCCCCAGCGGAACCATTGTTCTTTTGATCTGAATTACTTCTAGAAAAAAAGTCTCTGTTTACAAAATTTACTTTAATTTTAACTTTAGTCTTTAACTGAACGCAGCAAGTATTGTCGATTGGCAATAACGAAGTTAGCTTGCATTTCCAGAAAGGAAGATACTCTCTGTACAAACACAAATGGAAAGAATCAGCAGACGACATAAATAAGGTATTTCATTTTACCTTAATCATTATTGGTATTTGTATTTGTGAAAATAGCAATTTGAAACATCGATTATAAATAATGCAGGCGTTGTATTTTCATGATCGTGTGGTGAAAACATATTCTTTCATGATTCGTAACTCATTTTACCCATTTTTTCAGTTATTTTTAGCGTTAGTATGCTTATAAGAATGAACATGCTCATTTGCCATCCCCGCATTGCTGCAAACATCGCTGGCGATTCAAACTGGTCCCCCGCTGTCTACTGACTCCACTATGTTTCCCAAAAGAGATAAGAGACCGGTTCCCAGTCTTCTAGCTAGTGTACGCCCGAAATACTACAAAACCTTCAACCTTAGCATCATGGGTAAAGGGCTGAAATCCTTTAGTGTCATGTCCATCTCTTCCGCCTTATGATATTTGTATCTTAACCCTTTCCCAAACGACACATTTTCGACTGTCCCAAATTGAAAGAGTTTGCAGACGACATTTCAAAAATTTAAAAATATTCTACAGATAGAGCAGAAAACCTTGTTGGAAAAGGAGAAATTGCTCTTAGCGAGCAATTTTTCTTTTTCCCACAATGTTTTCCAGATTCGTCTGCAAGAAAGTGGTTAAATGTCGTAATTGTTTGGGAAATAGTTAATGACCGAATAGCTTATCATGATACAGACCATGTTTTTCTACAATCGAACATGTACAAAGCGATATGCTGATATGCCTTTTTATTTTCAGTGTATGCCCTCTCCTAAATGACGGACGAACAAACAGACACATCAATGTTGCAGATCCTTGCAATGATTAAAGAGATCCCATTGAAAGACACTTAATATACCAATATACAGAACAATCTCTTTACGTCGAAGTTTAGGCGCCTCATGACAATGTTCGACAAAAATAGAGTTCAGGGTATAGATGTCCGGGACATAAAGACAGAAACGAAGAACAAATAATTCGTGACCCTGTATTTACTTCGACGTAAATAGGATTTCTAAAATCAGAAATTCGAGGTACAGATAAACTATTTTATTTCGCCGCCCTCGAATTTCAAGAAATTTCATTGGTCAAGATGCGTCACGTGGTGACCCCATAAAAAGAGGGTTAGTAAGAAAGATTTAGTTGGATGACCATGTGATGCGGCGTAATGTAACTCGCGTGCTGAAAACATTCATACGAACGCATGCGCGAATTCGTCTTTTGAGTCAACCTGACGCTTTTTTGTTGTTGAAAGCAAGCGTCTTCTTAATCTTAATCGATCACTTTAAAAAAAATCGGGATATATTCATTCAAATTGACAAAAATCCTCGACCCCATATGAATTTGACTGACCTCCCCAAGAAATCCGTCGAGGGTCGGCCGCACACATATAACTAATAAGATCTGATTGCGAGGGTGTGTGGACCGAGTAAGTATGAAGGAATCGTACCAGGAAGAACGTGTGTGCCGTACATCTGTCGGGAGGTAACATGTGCATCAACCATACCCCTGCTGAACAATGGAGCATTCACCTTGAGAAGGGTATCAGCTATCCATGCACGTTCTATATTTATCTATTAACTCTTAGAATGCTTGGTCATTTTCTTAGAAAAGATTTTTTGTGTCGGTTGCCTTCCAAAAACTGAAATGCCTGCTTAAGTTTGCTGAGGAAAGTCAATCAGAGTAGCAAACAGGTTAGATCACAGGTCAGCCGCCAATTCACTTGGCGGCTGGCATGGATCTGACCTATTTGCACAAGCACGAAGTCGGCCCAGCACTTTAAGGGTTGATGTCTTCTGAAAATATTATCGTCTCAATGGAGGAAGTATAACAGCATGAGTTAAATGTCTACAAGTGTCGCCTTTCCACAAACAGACGGGCTGATCACGTGACCGATGTATACGAAAAACGTCCGAACAAGATGGCCACGCCAAAGATATTTTTGCTTTTTTAGCGGATTACTTTTGCTTTCAACTATTCTATATACGCCATATTCCGACCACCAACATTCCAGTTTTGGTGCTATATGATAAGCAATAGTTTATGACCGCGTTACTTCTAACACTCGGTAGAGAGATCGCAGTCGATGGCTGATGTTTGAGGTCATTCACACCCTTTGAATCGAAATTATCTGCAGGGTCTTTGAAAAAACGGCACGTCAAAAAATTGAAACAACATTCACCGGCGGTCGTGGAAAACTGATCGTCGGAACATTGCGTATATAAATTAGTGGAAAAGAAAAGTAATCTGCTGGAAAAAAACAAAAAAAAAACATTTATACCTGCTCATTCATGGGCGCCGCAATTTACAACCCTTTTCATATCGTAAACATTGATCACGTGATCACCCCACCTGACAAATATGTTTGATTTGTCTTCGTTTAATTAGAAGAGTAAATGTTGCGAAGCAATGTCTTCCCTTGTGATATGCCCACCCATCTATGAACAGATTGATTGCTAGCATGTGTATTTCATACCATTCTCAAAAAATGAATAATATAGATGTAATGTCAATGAACAAAATACTTTACCGTGTTGTTTTTTCGTTAATGATTCTTGTCATAATTATAATGTAAATATGTAGGCCAGAACACTTATCCGCTATGCCACAAACCATTGAAATTAATTTGATATCTACGAAGTGCACGTGGTGTATTTATGCACAATGCTCTTACGTATAAATCAACGAAATCTTTTCAGTGTTGGGGAAAATTTCAACTCGTGAAGGCTGTTTGGATAAAATTACAACCGTTTTCAATTCATGTTTTGCAATTATAAACATGTAAATGTTTGACATAAAACATATTCTGTATGTATACAACCGTATTCCCCCCATAGAGGCGATGGTTAACCCTTTTCCAAACAATAACGACGCTTGACGACTTTGTTGCAGACGACTTTAGCAAACATTGTGGGAAAAGGAGAAATTGCTCATAACGAGCAATTTTTCCTTTTCTCACAAGGTTTTCTGCTCTTTCTGAAGAATGCTGTTCAATTTCGTCACATTTTGAAATGTCGTCTGCAAACTCTTTCAATTTGGGACAGTCGACATTTTGTTGTTTGGGAAAGGGTTAAGGAACGTACATCATAACCGAGAGTAAGGTTGAATCCCTAGTTCAATCAAAATCATTTCAAGGAATCTCTCATTCGTTTAAGAAATAAAAAACTGTGTTCAATTGACTACTGGTCATTATTCATTGACATCGAACGTTTCTAATTGACATAGGTCGATGCTAATCGACTCTGGTCGATAGTAAACCGCGTCACTCGTTTTTTACCGACATGGTCTCAACTTTTTGTATGTGTAGACGTTGTGGTGCGTAGATGGATGGTAGATGATTGATGATGCCAATCCTGGCATGGAACGACCTTCTACATATCTTGAGCATATTGTAGGCTGGAGACCATTGACTACAATTAGATATTATTGTATTTCTTTCTAGTACTTCATTTCTGTTAATGCGTTTGAAGACAGGAACGATTGATATGTGACTGTTTCTCTTTTTCCAGAAGTAACATGTAAACACTCCATTTTATTGGTAAGCGTTTTCTGTAAGTATAAAAGTAAATTGAGATTTTTTGTTTTCAGTTTATCAGATAAAAATGTCCATGTCGAAAAGACCAGCCGAGAAATCCCCGAGAATTCTATCGTCGGGGTGTTTACAAAATTGAAACTTTTGAAAGAAAAAAAACAACAACTATGCATTTGTAAATTGGGCGCATCTGACGCTTCTTTCTTCTTCCACTTCGTCCTCTGTTGCGTTGCTAATCTGACACGATGCTGCTCATGTATTTTTGTCTGCCATCTTCACTCTTGAACGTCAGGCATTACGGTTCTGAGCAATCTCCTTCTATGAGTCATTTTCAATGCTGAACAGGTTGATAGATACTTTTAAGGAATCTTAGAACCGCTTCTCCTGACCAGCCAAGGAGCGTGAACCATTTTCTAGTTCTCCAGTTCTCTAGCTCTTATAGTCTTCTAGACAATTGTTTTGGAATCCGTGTGGCGTCCATCCTTTGAACATGACTAGCCCAGCGAAGTTGGCCTGACCACAGTATGGCATCAAGTCTTTACATGTTTGTACGGTCCACCTCGTTATCTGGGATCTTGTCCTGCCATAGCATGCCTGATATTTTTCGGATAAATACTGTATGGAAACGATTTAGCTTCTGTGTCTGTACACCGTCCATGTCTCGCTAGCATATCGTGGGTTGACATAAGTAATAACCCAATCTTTCACAGTGTTTCAAATTCTGGCCATTTAGAAGAAAATGGCAAGTTTGTGTTATTGACCAATGTATGATTATGATATGAAAAATAATGTTTTTCTCAAGATATCAGGTAGAGAATAGAGATCACCATGGCAAAAGGTTTTATTGCTCATATTGAAATGTTAAATAATTATTTTGTCACAGTGATATCAAAATCATTTGCTTAAGGCATGGCATAGCAGGGTATTGTTAAGTTATGGTGTAAGTTATTTTAAATCAAATCACTATCATTACTGGAAATACAAATCTCAATAATCAAGGTCATTTATTTATATTTTTTCTATCTTTTCATAATTATTAAGGATTTGCCTTCTTTCTCAGACAGGAACTTTTTCAACGTTATGCTTTTTAAGTTTATTGTATGCATTTAATATTTTTTTCATGAACAGTTATATTTTGTATTTTGATTTTGAAATTGAAATATCAAAATTATCGTGAATCTTGAGTTCTTGTTGACGTGTTGACTCCTTTGTGTATATGCGTTGGTCGTTTCAGTTGGTCAAAAGAAGTTCCGGCAATGTTGATCATGTGATACGTCACGTGACGTATTGACCTGATATCACTTATTTATATCAGGCAGGCGATATCAGTCAGTGGATGGGCTAGTTGCTAGATAAACATGTATAGAGACTAGATGGTTGGTGTCGTGAATCGGAAATGTCATTGGGCAAGGCTTAGGATTATTATACATGCTGCTCATGTATTTTTGTCTGCCATCTTCACTCTTGAACGTCAGGCATTACGGTTCTGAGCAATCTCCTTCTATGAGTCATTTTCAATGCTGAACAGGTTGATAGATACTTTTAAGGAATCTTTGAACCGCTTCTCCTGACCAGCCAAGGAGCGTGAACCATTTTCTAGTTCTCCAGTTCTCTAGCTCTTATAGTCTTCTAGACAATTGTTTTGGAATCCGTGTGGCGTCCATCCTTTGAACATGACTAGCCCAGCGAAGTTGACCTGACCACAGTAAGGCATCAAGGCTTTACATGTTTGTACGGTCCACCTCGTTATCTGGGATCTTGTCCTGCCATAGCATGCCTGATATTTTTCGGATAAATACTGTATGGAAACGATTTAGCTTCTGTGTCTGTACACCGTCCATGTCTCGCTAGCATATCGTGGGTTCAATGCAAGACTATAGTAAGTGTTTCATAATCATGAAGCACTTACTATAGTCTTGCATTGAACCTTCGATATAGTGACGTTGTTAGTGCTATGTATACATTAAATATTTCATCTAGAGTATTATGAGACCAAAGCCCTAGACAGAACGTTTATAGACAAGTAATAATGATCCAGCGAGAGTAACGACCGAGTTAACTCAATAGCCAAGCGTTTCCAGGGTATGAATTGCAGCGGTAGAGGTCTTTCGTCCAAAACTTTCATTGACTAACTCGAAAGATTCTTTTATTGGCAAAATCAGTGCTAATCATAAAACAAAAGTAAACGTTATACCGAAGAAAGATTACAAATATACTCAAATCAAATTTCTCTTAATCTAAAATACGAGTGATCTTTAAATAGTAATTAATACACGCAAGTGACTAAAAGTTAGCATTTATAGATACATGTAACATATGTCTCGATAGGAGAAGTATTTGGAGGAAACGTGTGATTCCCGATAGGATATTTAAACAGAAAACCTTGAACATTGATAATGTTATGATATAAGGACCACACGCCATCTCTACAATTTAGGAAGGTTAAGCCTTGATTTGACAAAGCAATTAGAGGAATGAATACGAATGCGCAGAAAGCAAATATTCTACAAAGCACGTAATCTCATACAGATTTTGGACCTGCATTTGCAACGAACTGAGCAGAAATACCTCTAATAGACACAATCAGATCCAATCAGCGACAAACGCTCTATCTTTTTATATACCTACATGTTCTCGATAATATGCGTTAGGTTATCTAATTTGCATAAACGTTCCCTAAACGTTTTTACACTGTTTTTGAATTTGGCAAAACTATTTTGCATTGGCTGTCTTTAATGGATTCACAAACTCAAACGTTACGCAACTTTGTTAGCCATGTCTCCATGTCAATTTGAAGGATTCGCGAGGAGTTTAGATATACCAAAAAGGAAAACAGCCGACATAATATGAACTAAGGCATTGCCTCTAGACCGCTCTCTCAACTCAATGGCATGGGTTTTGTGAAAAACACTTGCATACTGAATATAAGGTTCAATATCAATTCAGAGTACAACTTTGTGGAAATGTAAGAATTGGCTTACTTTGGGGAGCAAATACTCATTTTGTCACAAAGCTGTCATCTTTGTCACATTTAGGTAGGTCTCAGTAAAAGGATAAGTATTCTTGCAGACTCTTAGTGAGCTTGTTTGATGGTAGATGTTCTATATGGGTATAAGTTTACTTGCTTGGGCTGTGTTTGAGGGCCTTTCATCAATAATGAGACATTCATCATGTAAGGACAAACTGCTCATGCAATGTCAGAACTACCAAACTACAATATTTGAATCACAAGTCTGTCTCTGCATGAAATCATAGAATTTTCTTCACAAAATCATGTGTTGTAGGTACTGCTTTAAATCATCATGAGAACAAACAACATGTCATTTGGTGATGAAGAAGGATCATTTTGGTTAATAGTATCAGACAATATCAAACAACATACTCATCTGCTTGTACATTCTTAGGGACTAACTAAATCATATAGAAAGCCAATCAGGTCTTTGCTTGAATTTTTCATTACTGTTCAATTGAGATAAGGAAATACCACATAAATTGCTTTGCAGATCTCCAAAAGATCATTCAAAAACAACAAATAGCTTTGTTGTAGCCAATTGGTTTTTTGTTGAACTATAAAATAAAAGTAAAAGATTCCATAAATTTTTATTAGTATTTTATTTACCTTTTTTGACACATAAAACACTGCTTTTTTATATGTGTTTATATATCAAAGAACTTAAAAAACAAAATATGCAATAAATGATATGCAATAAACTATTAATAAAATGTAGTTAAAAGACATACATGAAAATCAGCAGACAGTATTTGTTCATGTTTTCAAAATCTTTGCTCTAACACATTGATAGATAATTTTATCTAATGAAATCACTGCTTGATCTTGGGACATTATTTTCATTCTTGATGCCATCAGTTCCCTTGTCTTCATAGTTTAAAAAAAACTCCTGAAAGTTGGAAGAATATGGCAGAAATATGTATGATCACCTTTAGATTTTCCAAAAAAAATAATCAACAAATATTCTATGACATACATCCTTAAGACTTTTATCTAATTTTTCCAAAATATTGTTTCAAATTTAAAGCAATAGTAGATATAATTAAAATTTTCTTTAACCAATGAAAAGAAGCATTGTGACAAGGCAAATGTGCTCTCTGAGCCAATTTCCCTTTGCCATAATTGGTTAAAAAATTATGTTGAAAGATAAGGGGTTTACCATGGAAACTGAAGGAAAAGTAATAACTTTACATTGATGCATGCATAAAATTTGAATTCAACTCTGATCTTTGTTTCATTGAAAAATATCATACACAAGCAATTGTAAGAAAAGAATTTCAAGTTATGACTCAAGTTTCTGTCTTCCACTGGTCTGCTGTAGGCTTACTAAGCTGTGTAAATAGAGCATGGGCATGCTTTTTGTCTCATTAATCTGAATTTTTGAAGGCTTCTTGAAAAAGAGAAAAGAAAATGAGTACCATAAGACATATGTGACATTGTTATCATAATAGAATATTCCATAGTCCATCAGAGTTTTTCTATATTATTGTCATTTGATGTTATCAGTACCAAATAACACTAAACACTATCCTTGAAATAGTCTTTTGAGGAGAAAACTAAGTTTTGAAACAGTTCATGAGTAAAAACATATCTATAGATTTAATGGTATTCGGGCGTCCATGTAAATCTTCATCTGTTTTTTATTGTACCGAGTCTGTGTGATCCTCCAGCATATTTTGATGTTGTTATCTCTTCCTTACTCTACCAGTAAGTCATCCGTTTTGGCTGTTGAAAGAGAAAAATAAAAAGTATCAATCTTTTGGCAATACTTATGGTGGCATAGAGGTGACATGTATGCGATTTTATTTTTGTTTTTTCTGAGTTAGTAAGTCTAAATAACGAGATAATTAAGTCATTATTTCAACTTACTAACTCAAAGAATGAGATAACTAAGTCGTTATTTCAAGTAAGTAAGTCGAAATAACGAGATAGTTAAGTCGTAATTTTGACTTACTCACTCGAAATAATGACATAATTAAGTCGTTATTTTGAGTTAGTAAAGTCATTATTCAGACTTACGAACTTCAAAATAGCGAGATAATTAAGTAGTTATTTCGACTCACTAACTCGAAATAACGAGATGGTTAATTCGATATAACAAGTTTGTTGACCAATCAGATGGTTCGTTGTATTCAGCAAATTCATGTGAAATGACGTACAGTGTGACGCAATGTTAACCACATTATACTTTAAGTTAAACATTGAATGGATCTGATTGGTCAACTTACTTGTAATAATGAGTTAACTATCTCATTATTGCGAGTTAGTAAGTCGAAATAACGACTTAATTATCTCATTATATCAAGTTGGTAAGTCGAAATAATGACTTAACTATCTCATTATTTCATGTTAGTAAGTCGAAATAAAAACTTAATCATCTCATTATTTTGAGTAAGTAAGTCGAAATAATGACTTAATTATCTCCTTATTTCAACTTAGTTAGTCAAAAAAATGATTTTATTATCTCGTTATTTTGAGTTAGTAAGTCGAAATAATGACTTAACTATCTCATTATTTTCGAGTTAATAAATTGAAATAACGACTTAATTTTCTCGTTATTTCGACTTACCAAATCAGAAAAATGCCACCGTAAATTCTGGCTACACTTTAACTGACTGATTATTCTTAATTGGTAACATTTTGGAAATAATTCTATCCCTATGGTAGTCAATTGAAGCAGTTATCTGACAGGAAGAAAAAGAACTGATTGTTGATAAAAATCTATATTTCAACCTGTTTTGACTTATTTTGGTTTCATTCTCATGAAGATTTTCGAAAAAAGAAAGAAGAAAAGAAAAAGTCAATTACACATTTTGAGCAACAACAAATTCATCAACATTTATTGCTTTCAAAAGTTATCTTCTATGGTTATGAGGCTTATGTTTGTAAAGTTCAAAGGGGCATGAGAAAGACTATGTACTTACTTGTATTATAAAACAGAGTCAATGTTTATGCAGGTCTGCATCATCTTTTCTTTTGAATCTTGTTTGAAATTGTCATATTCCCAACCATCATGCAATCTGTGAAATAAAGAAGAATCAACTTAAGGATGAAACCTTTGGGCCAAAATTATCAATTGCAAGAATAATTCAATGTTTGGAAATAATAGTATCACTTGAATCAAGTAAACTAAAATAAGGTGACATATATAACCAAATACTTTACAGGGTATTTCATTTTTTGAAAAGGAAATTCACGCTGTCATCGTTATTTAAACTATCGGCCCATAACGCTATCAAATTGTCAAGACGGTACCTTGTACTCAATTTAAAAGCCCCAACAATAACAAATAATCCATGTCAGCAACTGACGAGTTGACATCGTTGCTTTATTGGTCAGCATAATAGTGTATTCCATATACAACACGATGTGTACCTAATGCTTTCCTTACACACCGCGAAAATGACATAGACCGTCTACATAAACATTAGATTATGCCAAACTGCAGGGTGTAATCACCGAATCGATAGAAGGTGAACACTTATTTCACCGTGGAGTGTTGTGGGCAACACACACTTTCTAGCCTAGTACTGAAGGGAACATGCACTGTAATACTAAAAAATGAATGCTGTAGTTCTACTGAAAAGGGAGAAGTTTTTTTTCAGATGGATGTTTGTTTAGAGGAAGCATCTTCGGCGAGGCGTGACGAGGGCTCGCCTTCTCGATTTTTCTATGACGAATTTTGGTGAAAATGGTCTATTTAGCTATACTGTTTTATAACGAAATGAAAGAGTACAAAAAGTTCTCTTACCTACAACCGGCGATACGTTGTCCTTTCAAGGAGTTGAAAACTGTGTCCAATTTAAAGTTTGAAGCGGTGGCGCCGATCCTGTTGTTCGTGTTTTGTTTTTCGATAGAATGGTTTATGGTTCATTCATGATTGGCGGAAATAAACTCAATGAGCGGCAATGAATTTATGTAAAACCAGTCCATTCCATAAAGCCGGAAACACCCGAAGCAAACCCGAGTTTTCTCTTTACAAGGAATGGTTCACTATTGGTAGATATATTGGTAGATAAAGGTAGTGCTTGAAAATAAATTTAGATAGAACCTGTCCATTCCGTAAAGCCGGAAACACCCGAAGCAAACCCGAGTTTTCTCCTTTAGGTAAACCGGAAGCCACCTGTTTTTTTGCTAATGGTATAACCGGTGTTAACATAACTTGTTTCTCGTACGTATGTTACCGTTATCCGCTCTCCGAGCGCTTCGCGCTCTGAGAGAGCGGTATTATGTAAATAGATACGTAACTGATATCCCAGATCTGTTAGCCTGTTGGGCTAATATGATACAACAAATGGGCTCCTGGAACGAAAAGGATAACGTGAGTAGAGAGTGGTGTTTCCAAAACCCATAACCAAACAATAACGACATTTGGTCGCAGACGAAACTGGAAAACACTGTGGGAAAAGGAGAAATTGCTCGTAAAGAGCAATTTCTCCTTTTCCATCAATATTTTCTGTCCTATCAGATGATCGTTTTTCAATTTCATCACATTTTGAAATGTCTGCAAACTCTTTCAATTTAGGACAGTCAACAAATGAATAACAATGACATCTATATTGCAGTATCATTACTACCATAGGTGCTTGTCAATCGTTACACCCATTACCAAACATTAACGACATTTGACCAATTTGTTAAAGACGACTCTGGAAAACATTGTGGGAAAAGGAGGAATTTCTCGATTTCCAATTATGTTTTCTACACTATCAGAAGATTATTTTTCAATTTCATCACATTTTGAAATGTCGTCTGCAAACTCTTTCAATTTGGATTAGACGAAATCTTGGCATTTGGTAAACGGTTAAGAATGTACCGGAATAATGATTATGTTAGATGCGCAATCTTTATCAAAGATTGTAGATGTGTCCGAAATGCATTTCGTAAACCTCTACAAACAACGTGAGTGATTATGCGAAAGCGTTCAATATGCTGATGAAGTATTGCACAAACTCTACATCAATTGTATTGCAGATATAGCTATATTACGGTGACCAGTGTACCTATCTGTGAGTATGGTGTTTTCCATAAAGTGTTGCACACATAACTATCCGTTATCGTTGCCTAGTGGCTAATGCGTCCGCCTCAGGATGGGGAGACCGAAGGTTCGAGCCCCGAAGGACGTGTTCGGAAAATTTTCCTCCTTGGACTTGTTCCAAAATGGCTGGTTCGTGAGCCGCGAGCAAGTTTAATTAACGGTTATCGATTTTTATCCTGTCACTAGTGTCATTTTGGGACCGATAACTAGGTGCCATATTACATTTGTGATATCCGGCACTAACCATATAACACATGTATGTGACGAATCATGACGTCATATGAACGAAATGACGTCATATTTACATCATTCCATACTTATTTTTTCCTTTTTTCTCGTGTTTTAGTCATCTTGTTTGTTTGAAAAAATACTTAAAGGTAACAGGATAAATAGAATAGAAAGTTGGTGTCTTTGAATGAGAAAAGCTATCGGCCTCGGCATCGGATTATTATCCGTTTCGCCTTCGGCACACCGGATAATAATCCTAAGCCTTGCCCAATGACATTTCCGATTCACGACACCAACCATCTATTCTCTATACATGTTTATCTAGCAACTAGCCCATCCACTGACTGATATCGCCTGCCTGATATAAATAAGTGATATCAGGTCAATACGTCACGTGACGTATCACATGATCAACATTGCCGGAGCTTCTTTTGACCTACTGAAACGACCACCGCATATACACAAAGGAGTCAACACGTCAACAAGAACTCAAGATTCCCGATAATTTTGATATTTCAATTTCAAAATTAAAATACAAAACATAACTGTTCATGAAAAAAAGATTAAATGCATACAATAAACTTAAAAAGCATAACTTTGAAAAAGTTCCTGCCTGAGAAAGAAGGCAAATCCTTAATAATTATGAAAAGATAGAAAAAATATAAATAAATGACCTTGATTATTGAGATCTGTATTTCCAGTAATGATTGTGATTTGATTTAAAATAACTTACACCATGACTTAACAATACCCTGCTATGCCATGCCTTAAGCAAATGATTTTGATATCACTGTGACAAAATAATTATTTAACTGTTCAATATGAGCAATAAAACCTTTTGCCATGATGATCTCTATTCTCTACCTGATATCTTGAGAATAACATTATTTTTCATATCATAATCATACATTGGTCAATAACACCAACTTGTCATTTTCTTCTAAATGGCAAGAATTTGAAACACTGTGAAAGAATGGGTTATTACTTGTGTCAAGCAAATTTTCCTTATTCACTTGTTTTCTTTCAAATCTTAAAGAAAATTACAGAGGCAAACTACTATAAGTTTATGAATGTGTGGAAATGAAACCATAACAATTTCAAAGCAACACATTGTTGATCATCCCAAATTCATAGAGTAGACTATATGAATAGAAATCATTTTGTGAAAAGAGAAATTGCCTAGTTTAAAAAAATTCCCTCCCAATAACATTTTCAAGAGTTTTCTGTTGATATTAGATAGTATAAAATAATGATGTTTGCTGTTTTGATACATTTTAAGCAGAAATATTCAAAAATTAATGTGTTGATTTATTGGAAGGGTGCAAATCATTAAGGAAAAATGAAAAAATTGGCTCATTTTGAAAAAAAAATGTTTTTTCTCAACTCTTTAGATAAGTGGAAAAGGAAACTATTTATTTGAGGCTGCCTTCAATGTCCTATATATGAGAAAGGCCTAGGGATTTGACTCTCCAAAAGTACTCACTGGCTTAACAATTTAAGGATGAAGGGAGCGTCTGGAAACTTCACTCTTTGTTAAATGGTCAAGTTTGAATTATAGTTTATCTCACACACTTGTTGAAACAGAACAGAACATCTGGCTCTGTCATCTTACTTAAATGTAACATTTTCTGTGAAATATGTCCATTTTCTAAAGCACAGTATAGAAAACACTTTAAGTTATCCTTTTAAAATCTTAACACAAGAATCTGATGTCTGGAATATCCAATGCAAGCATAGCACCACAGTTCTTTCTCTCAGAATTGGCCCATCAAGTTAAGTGAATTTTGTTGTAGAAATCTGGAATTCCACACAGTCCTGAAAGTAGAAATAAAAAGCCATTTAGGAAATGAATTATGAATATATACATATACTTCATTTTACATAATTTACACCAGAAATTCAAGCCAAAGACAATTTCAACAGAAACAACAGGATATGCAATAGACATTAATAAACTTTATGCAATACAAAGGCCCTCAGGTGTCTCCCATGAATATTCCCCTTTTATCTTGCACAGTTCAATCTTTATCCAAATTTTGGTCGGGTGTGTTTCTAAGGCAGATGATTGGTATGAAAAAAGGACGATCCTATCAAAGTAATGTTTGACAAGGCAATAATCAATAGTTAAAGAATGACCTACTACTCTGCCAGAAATGATAGGGTAAAAAATGTGAGGGACCGTCACCCAAAAGTATTTGTCACCAGTCTAACAGAAATCATGCAAATTACAGGACAGAAATGTTCAGTCGGTGTACAACTAGATATATTCATCTTTTTCGAATGACAATAATTATATGTGCTTGACAATATAAGGAAACAAAACCGTAAGTGAAACCCACCTGCAACTCTCGATTATAGTGATTATGGTCCAGAATGATTTATGATCCATCTGCACACTGAACTCCATGTTATTTTTCCACCGATGTCTTCATCCCATCGTTCCAACCATGACTGGTTATAACACCACAACAAATAACAATAAATTGAGTTTAATTGCTTCTTTTTCTAGGGAACTGTCTTGAATGTCGGATCCATTATCTTTTATCAATGCTATGGTCCAAAATCCGCAGAATAATTCATCGATAGACCGTTGTTATCTGGTTTTTTTTTCGAAATGATGACTGTGTTTCCTTGTACATTATGTCATAATGTGTAATGAATTCTATGCATGAGTAAACTTATCGAAGCGAGGCCGAATTGAGAACATTTTGTCGGGTGATCTGTTCAATAACGAATTGAAATAACTGTCAAATAAAGATATGTCCATCCAGTTATCAAATTTCAGTTCAATAGGCTTTAAAATCGATCAAAACAACGGACAAATTACTTTGTGTCATGACGTCACTTCGCGTAGTTTACGTCATCGCGTACTTGGTTCAAAAATTGCTACTTCGATTGACTTAAATAGAATAAAGTCTGTTTCATCGCGCTTTATAACAAGAATTGTCTTTATCTTTTTATTCCAATTATCGTTACTAGATAAATAGAATATTATGCTAGTGTCTTTTGTTATCAATGTTATCGGTCAGGGTAAGGAGAATTTATAAAGGGCTCGGTAAACATCACCCATTATCAATTCTCCTTACCCTGACCGATAACATTGATAACAAAAGACACTAGCATAATAGTCTCTATATATCCGCTAGGCGTCTGACATAGTGATACAAAACCTACCTATCTAAAGCAACCACTAAGTTCCCATTTGTACCATCTTTCATAATTTCATGAAAACCATCTCTGGTTGACCAAAACCAACAAAAGAGTTTTGATACCTATGTAAAATGAGAGTTTGCTCATCTTGAGCAATTTCTGTGTTTGTCGAATTGATTTTATTGACATGTTTAAACTGAATAATTGAACTAATAGACGTTTTGAGCACACTTCGTCGTTCCATTTTCGTTTTAATGAAAAATACCACTACAGAACAGAAATTTAATTCATGACTTGAAAACTTGAGGTTCATCATCATCACAACATATACACATACATGAAATAACGAACACTGTATGTAGATACAAACTTACAAACATACAAAAAGAAATGCAAATTATATTCGGTAAATATTTCGGACAGCACGATGGTAAAGGATTCACATTACTTTATGTATATACTATGATAAATGTCCACTGCATAGAGGGGGTCCTTTCTTATTTGTTCCGTTTTTTGATGAAGTGTCATGTTAAGGTAATATGATGCAAATGCCATGTTCCTCATTTTTCCCCCAAACACATCGGAGCTTAAGTAAAGTGTTACGTTTAAGCCGTGGTGTTAAAAATAGAGCACTAATGTATCCCCTCAAATTTCTAGCTTTAAAGACAATGTGTGTGATTGTTGTTGGAGTTAAAAGTTTCAAACCATTTAAAACGCTTTCGACATTTTTATAAATATATCACAGTCGCGGCCCACTCATTGATTATTCAAGGGTAATTAATTACTACAGGAATAGCAAAGAAAAGCAAACCACACAAAACGATACAATTGACAAAAATGGCACCGGTGGTGATCGAACTTCTGCCCACCGGTTTCACATCAACACGTTTACAACAATACAACCTAACATTTTGGATATGAATCATACCTAGATTATTTACCAGTAGAGCTAAGATCTTACATCTTTAAGATAAGACCATCTTCGCATTATTTGAGAATTCAAACATGTCCATATAATCATCAACGAAAACCATGAAATGAATAGATATGCCAAATATGCAATACTGGAGACATTGAGGGCGAGTACCATTTTATTTTTGAAATGTCCACATTATATTTCTATAAGAAAGCATTATATGAATGAGTTTTATCATAAAAGACCAAGCATGCTTAAATTCATTCAACTATTAAACTCATGCGATAAAGTTTTGGCAACATATCTTAACCCTATCAAAAGGAGAAACCTCTTGTGACAGGCACAATTACTTTTAATACCACACTAGTCTCCAATCACTATTGCATAATCTAGTTCGTTCATACTTTTTATCGTCTGCTGGTTGTATCAATCTCGATCAATTTCAATTGCTTACATGGGTTATTGGATGACGAAACATTAAAACTGGCACAGTGTTTAACGACCACGTTGTACTTCTACGTTCGATTATGACAACTTCCTTCACCTATATAATGATCTCTAAAAAGGCAAAAAGGAAAAAGAAATGGGACAACTCAGAAAAAAACCGATAGTGTAATAAACAGTGATAACTGGCTAGGCCAATATTCTCCCACTATTAAAAGGACTTTCTCACAAATTGAAGATTTAATCTTTTTCTTAATAAAATTCCTTCTGCGAGTAAACTGACATCACGTATCTACTACGTTACAAACGACAATACAATTGACACACTTCTCATCTCCTTTCGAAGCCGTATAGGGGGAAATGCAGCACATTTATGTTGCAGATTTAGTAACCGTTCTAACGATCAATTTTATCAATAATGATATGTTGTTTCCGTCCTGTGAAAAAAATGTAATTGGTAAAGGTGTCTTTGACCAAGATTATGAAATGGAATGAACTCTAACCATGTAATGCTAGTAAGGGGCGTCCGAGAGTAACCCACTACTATTGTATAAACCAAATTTTTTCAGTCGAAACACTAGATGCATTTTTGCCGTTGAACAACTTTTCAATGCAAACAAAGTACCGCAGTATCTTTGAAACATAGATATTGAAAATGTTCAATTATCAAGTGATGAGGATTGGTTAAATCATCTTTTTAAATATCTGTTACTCATAAATGCGTTGTGGTCGTTGTACAAATATTCAATGCAAACACAGTGCTTCAGTATCTTTAAAATATATGTATATTGAGAATGTTAATTTATTAAGTGATTTGAATTGATTAATTCATCTTTTTAATATATGTTATTCACAAAACACATTCTGCGTGGTTAAGCCCGGTAAAATAACCGGCATTCCGTAAGTCAGCGAGCGGACTGTCTCAAATGAAAGTCAAAATGCCATCGCTGGGATTTAAACCCGCGCGAATAGGGGCTTTTTGATATAAAGTCTTCCACTTTAATCATTAGAGCACGAATGTTCCCATGTCAATAGATAGGCCGTCCGTAAAGTACAGTTTACCGTACGGCCAGATACCACCATCTACCCCAATAAACCGCTCATATATTCAATCAGGCGAATGAATATACCCATTAATGTCAAACAATACGTATCTGCATCATTTAGCAATATGGCGCACAGACCGGGAGAAAATATATTTACATAAATTGGTTTATCCTGTCAACAGAGCAATTTACTGACCGATAACAGGGTGCTGGATAACAGTTTCTATATCCGTCACTGGATCACGTGATCACTGCACGCACCTGTCAGTGTTGATTTTCTGGGGTTTTCTTTTTTTCGTATTGGGGTGGGGGTCACATTTTTAGGTGTTTTTTTTTCTGTCCATGTTTGTTCATTTATTAGGTGACATGCTATATAGAATAGGTAGTTGGTGTCCTTGAATAGGAAATGTTATCTGGCTCGACATCGGATTATCATACGATTCGCCTTTGGCTTTCCGGATAATGTCCCTACGCCTTGTCTGATAACATTTCCAGTTCACAACACAAACCATATATTCTCTATAAATCCCGATCTTCCTGTTGTTATAATTATAAATTTATTATTCAACCTTCGCTTCGTAACACAACACTTTGAGCCATCTGAATCAAATAAATTAAGAAACCATCGTGACTAATGGAGAAATTGCTTGTGACAAGCAATTTCTTCTTTAGTCACGATGGTTTTTATGCAATATCATGAACACATATTTCGTAAATGCATCTTTGCCGTTCGCCCTTGTCATACTTAGATTTAAGGACGTGATCGCAGCCTTGATATCGGTGTTCGACTTGTATGCGAACATGTCCATGTACCATATACTCGTTGCATAAAATATATGTTATATTATGCTCTGTTCCGTTCTGTTCTTGTTGAATGATCCAGCTTAATTCATCGCACATAGAAGCTATTAACCCCATATCCCTTTTATCCTTCTCTCTCACGTCCTAAAGGGTTTAATGATATTTTTGTTTTAAATGGGTTAACTTGTAGAGACTGATAGAACCAAATAGTATCGACATTCTATTTGACGAAAACATGTCAGAATGTCATGTTCAAGTACAAATACACGTACAAATACACGTACAAATACACTTACAAATACACGTACGAATACACGTACAAATACACGTACAAATACACGTAGAAATACACCTACAAATACACTTACAAATACACGTACAAATACACGTACAAATACACGTACAAATACACGTACAAATACACGTACAAATACACGTACAAATACACGTACGAATACACGTACGAATACACGTACAAATACACGTACAAATACACGTACAAATACACGTACGAATCAATCCTGTGATCATTATTGTAACGATTACATAATACTTGTTTTGATAGATTAATTAGTTATTTATTTGAATCGTGTTAAACGCCTATATCAACAACATTACAGTCATATCGCGGTTGTCAGCACATATATACTAGCTTAATAACGGTGTTACGTCTAACACTCGGCACAGAAATCGAAGTCGACGGGCTCTCATGTCCAAAACAGTCGGTCTCCGACCGCGGTTCGACTTCTCTGTCGATAATTAGACGTAACGCCGTTATAAAGCATTGGTAATCATGTACCACCAGAACCGGAAGGTTGGTGGTCATTTCCTGCGAGGTACACAAAGTGGCTATCATAGGCAAAAGTAGGTAAAAAAGCAAAGAAATACCTGGACGCGGCCATCTTGTTCGGGCATAAGATCGTAAACATTGGTCAAGTGATTCCCCCGCTTGATCATGGCTGAGGAAAGAATGGCTCATCGTGCATTGACTTCATTAAAAGTCGAATGGGTATACTTTCTATGGCAGATTTATTTACATATCTAGTAACGATAACTTTAAGAAAATATACAGACAATAATTCTCATAAAGTGCGATGAATCAGGCTTTACTCTATTTTAATCAATCGAAGTAGGAATTTTTGACCCAAGTACGCGATGACGTAGATTACGCAAAGTGACGTAATGACAAAAAGTACGTCTTTGGTTGTTTTGATCGATTTTAAACTCAATTTAACTCAAATGTAATAACTGGATGAACATATCCTGACAGTTATTTCAATTCATTATTGAAAAGATCGCCCCACAAAATGTTCTCAATTCGGCCTCGCTTCGATAAGTTTACTCATGCATAGAGTTCATTACACATTATGACATAATGTACAAGGACAGTAAACACAGTCATCAATTCGAAATACAAACCCCGATGACAACGGTATATCGATCAATTATTCTGCGGACTTTGGACCATAGCATTGATAAAAGATAATGGATCCGACATTCAAGACAGTTCCATAGAAAAAGAAGCAACTTAACTCAATGTATTGTTATTTGTTGTGGTGTCATAACCATTCATGTTTGGAACGATGGGATGAAGACATAGGTGGAAAAGAAACCTGGAGTTCAGTGAGCGGATGAAGAGCTAAAGCATTCTGGACCACAATCACTATAACCGAGAGTTGCAGGTGGGTTTCACATATGATTTTTGTTTCCTTAGATTGTCAAGCACTTCTTATTATTGTCATTCAAAATTGATGAATTGATCTACTTGTAGACTACACCGACTGAACATTTATGTCCTGTTATTTACATTATATCTGTTAGACTGGTGACAAATACATTTGGGCCCCTCACATTTTTAACCATATCATTCCTGGGTAGTAGGTCATTCTTTTTCTATTGATTCTTGCTTTGTCAAACATTGCTTTTTTAATACCAATCATCTGCCTTAGAAACACGCCTGACCAAAATTTAGATAAAGATTGAACTGTGCAAGATAAAAGGGGAATATTCATGGGAGAAACCTGAGGGCCTTTGTATTGCATAAAGTTTATTAATGTCTATTGCATATCTTGTTGTTTCTGTTGAACTTGTCTGTGTCTTGAATTTCTGGTGTAAATTATGTAAAATGAAGAACATGTATGTTTATTCAGAATTCATTTCCTAAATTGCTTTTTATTTCTACTTTCAGGACTGTGTGGAATTCCAGATGTCTACAACAAAATTCACTTAACTTGATGGGCCAAGTCTGAGAGAAAGAACTGTGATGCTATGCTTGTATTGGATATTCCAGACATCACCTGTTATAAACTGATAACCAAACAATGACAATGTTATAAGAGTTGTGTGCAATCACCTCTAGAAAAAAAATGTTGAGAAAGAATAAGTTTTTTTTCAATATGAGCCAATTATTTCATTTTTCCTTAATGATTTCCACCCTTCCAATAAATCAACACATTGATTTCTGAATATTTCTTCTTAAAATGTATCAAAACAGCATTCATCATTATTTTATACTATTTAATATCAACAGAAAACTCTTGAAAATGTTTTTGGAAGGGAAAATTCTTAAATTATGCAATTTCTTATTTCAAAAAATGATTCCAATTCATATAGTCTACTCTATGCATTTGGGATGGTCAACAATGTGTTGCTTTAAAATTGTAATGGTTTCATTTCCACACATTCATAACCTTATACATGTAGTAGTTTGCCTATGTAATTTTTCTTTAAGATTTGAAAGAAAAAGAGTGAATAAGGAAAACTTGCTTGACATAACTTAGTAATAACCCCTTCTTTCTCAGTGTTTCAAATTGCGGCCATTTAGAAGAAAATAGCAAGTTGGTGTTATTGACCCATGAGGTATGTTGAGAATGGTTATATATGATTATGATATGAATAATAATATTTTTCTCAAGATATCAGGTAGAGAATAGAGATCATCATGGCAAAAGGATTTATTCCTCATATTGAACAGTTAATAATTCTTTTGTCACAGTGATATCAAAATCATTTGCTTAAGGCAAGGCATAGCAGGGTATTGTTAAGTCATGGTGTAAGTTATTCTATAAATCACAATCATTCCTGGAAATTCAGAGTAATTTTTCAATAATCAAGGTCTTTTATTTATCTGTTTTCTATTTTTTTCTTTTTATAATTATTGAGGATTTGCCTTCTTTCTCAAGCAGGAACTTTTCAAAGTTATCTTTATAAGTTTATTGTATGCATTTAATCTTTTTTCATAAAGAGTTATATTTTGGTTTTTGATTTTGAAATTGAAATATCAAAATTATCGGGAATCTTGAGTTCTTGTTGACGTGTTGACTCCTTTGTGTATATGGGTCGTTTCAGTAGGTCAAAAGTAGTTCCGGCTATGTTGATCATGTGATACGTCACGTGACGCATTGACCTGATATCACTTATTTATATCAGGCAGGCGATATCAGTCAGTGGATGGGCTAGTTGCTAGATAAAAATATAATATCATGCTAGTGTCTTTTGTTATCAATGTTATCGGTCAGGGTAAGGAGAATTGATAAAGGGCTCGGTAAACCTCGCCCTAACATTGATAACAAAAGACACTAGCGTAATATTCTCTATGTTGAAAGCGGCCGAAAGTTTCATACTCATTGTTCAATGCTAAGATAATGCAGAAACCAACGCAAATGGAGGAAATGCTTGTAACTAAGAAGTTCTTCTTTCGTAAATAACGGTTTTCACCCAATGTCATAAAGAGAGTGTTAGCTTTGTCATGTCTGAACAAAACAGAAAGTACATTTTATTTGCCGCGAACGTGATACATAGTCATGTTCACATACAAATGCAATATTGATTAGGACAAGTCGCAGAGGCAGCTTCAACGTTAAGCCTTTTTGACGCTACTTTGTTGATGGTTTTTTTCTCCCCAAAATTGTTATCTCTATTTCACATCACATTCCGCTTAATAGTATACCATTGAAACGGGATTTAAATCCGACCTTAGCTAGATAAACGATCGAAATGGTCGGTTTTAGTCAATTATCGTGATTGGATCTGCTGTACACATAGAGTATACATGAACAAAAAAATGTTGACCGCAAATACACGTACACCCTTTTTCACATATTTACAATGGAAAAGCAATGTATAGTATATGAAGTAAATATTCCGTATATATAGGTCTGGATGTATCATAAAAGGTGCATTTATGTCAAACAGTTCATCAGAATTTCGGCTTAATCTTTACCGCCGATACATTCAAATCAATCAATCAAGCAATCAAGCAAGAAGCAAGCAAGCAATCTTAACTCAACTCAACTAACAATAACTACTGATTAAACGTACATAAACTCAAGAAAATTAACGAAATTAATTATCTTTGATGTAAATGGAAATTTTACTCAGGTAAGCTTGACATGATGTTCTGCGTAAAAAGCAAATGTGAGCCGACAAGCAAAGTCTAATAAGTCCAACATAAATTTCACAAGTCGTCTGTCGCACAATCCCGTTGTGTAAAGGGTGTTTAATGATAGTGTTTGTTTCCTGTACGTCAAACGGGTGGAGAAGTATGCAAGTATACGTCCATTATCAGAAGTCGCGACACGTTTTATACATATCAGTTTCATATCGTCATCGTCTTGAGTAAATAAATATAAAAATAACTCTGAAACAGTCGTAGGTCGCACCCAGGTTGACTCGATTTGGTTTATCAATTGGTTAATCGTTAAATAGTTTAACTGCTTATTAGCCAAACAATAACGACATTTGACCAATGAGTTCCAGACGACTTTGGAAAACATTATTGAAAAAGGAGAAATTGCTCTTAACGAGCAATTTCTCCTTTTCCGACAATGTTTTCTGTCCTATCAGAAGGTAATCTTTTAATTTCATTACATTTTGAAATGTCGTCTGTCAACTCTTTGAATTTCGCAAAGTCGAATGTGGCGTTTGGTAAAGGGTTAAAAAAACTCGCTTTTATGCAGCTATTCGAAAATACATAAGAAGGACCTTGGATAATTGATGATTTGCTCCAAATAGAAGTCATTTGAACATACTGAACATATTGGGAAAACACCAAGGTTACTTCCCTTCGTCTGATACATTGGTTCAAATGTTAAACGGATGTATTTATATCGTCAATGTTTTAATTGAATACTACCTAATAAGACTGACAAAGAGAATTAAAAGGAAAACCATATCTTGGTTTAAGTTTAGTTACAATACACACAGTAGGGTTTCCACACCTAAAAAGATCCGCCGACAAAAATAGGTTTGTAATTTGCTCAATTGAAAACATAAATAATAACTTTGTAAATATCATCATAAATCATTCCATTGCAAATTGGGTCGGTGAGCATGAGGACCTTGTTTATAACAACATATTTTACATTCATCATGGGTATTTCTGCTTTTATTTACTAATCGATTCAACACCAGTTTCCCTTTGCCTTTTTGATTAGATTGTGGAGATAATTCACATACGATTAACCCTTTTTTAAACAAGAAAGTTGTCAAATGTCGTTTTTGTTTAGGAAAGGTTAAACAGAACAATATCGTCTGTAAATCTGCAAATCCATTCTATGCATTATTGTTTCGGCGAATTCGAATACAATCCACATTGTTTGCTGTATGTGGTAGGTGGAAGTACTTATAACAATCAAACATCGATAGTTCACGAGATCAAATGAATCGATTGTTAGTGAATTGATATACTTGTAATACAAGCGTAATGTCGCGCAATAAAGTATGCGCATCCTAATAAATTGCGAAACAAATTACATAGTACTTTAACTGGCATCGAACATTGTCATTGTATATTAGTCGCATATGCAGCTCGGGTTTTATTTCTTTCTACTACAGTGAATCCGGGTGATCCGTGTCCAGCTTATGAACGAGTTTCATTGCTACAGATATATGCAATCTGGTTGAAAGTTTTATATGTTAATCATTATTCAGAAAGCTACATAATAACATTATTAGTATCCATCTATAGGGAAGTCAATAGCATACGCAATCTTTCTAAGTAAAGACTTTTGACACAAAAAGGAGCATTTCATTTGAACAAGTTGTGCAATTCAGATACGTGCGTAATGACAAACGCGCAAGTATCGAATTATAAGAAAAAGAATGATGTTTATATATGATATAATATGTATGCGTCATCTTCATATCATAATGGGCAAAGGCGAACTTAACATTCAACCAATAGCATGTTCTCTTTTTTCCCATCAGAGGATTATATCTCAATACTATTTCGATTCCAGTTGTAGTCTGCAAATCATTCCAGACTTAACACTTTCAGTGCTGGAACCGACTTCATGCTTATACGAACGGGTTATGTCACATGCCATCCGCCAATTTACTTGGCGACTGGCCTGTGATCTAACCTGGTTGCTACTCTAAGTATCTTTCTTCATCAAAATAAAGCAAATACTTAGTATTTTTGAAAGCAGATTACACTAAAAAAGAATTCTAAGGGTTAAAAAAAAGATGAAAAAGGGATGGCCGTTTTGTAAACAACCTAAGACGGGTAAGCGCTACAACAACTCTGAACAATAAATCGACCAAAATAAACATCTTGATCAATGTTTACCAAAATAATTCAATGACGCTCTACCGGTACTTGACGCTTTGTGACACGGACTATCCGCGATTCTGATTGGTCGGCTGGTTACGTCGTGACACACATTTGTACGGTCGTGATGGTACTGATAATTATTGACTCATAACTTTCGTGCGTTTTCTTTTTATTTCTTATGTTGATATTTTCTATTTGAACTAGATAAAAGGGAAATAACCGCGTTTAAAAGACATCCACAATGAGTTTGGTTCAATTTATAGGATGAAACAAGCTCTTGTAGAAACACTCGGCATTTCTAACAACACCGCACCGCAAAACAACGAGAACCTTGTTATATATTTAAGTCAGCAACATTGCTTGGCATGCATGTCGTATCTTAACCCTTATAGTGCTGGAACCGACTTCACGCTTATGCAAATAGATTAGATCTGACTTATTTGTCACTCTGAGTATCTTCCCTAATCAAAATTAAGCATATATTTAAGGTTTTGAAAGGCTGACGACACAAAAATCTTTTTTTTTAGAAAATCAACCAGTATCAAAGGCATTTACCGACTTCATGCTTATGCAAACATGTTAGATTCAGGCAAGCCGCCAAGTTAATCGGCGACTGACCTTTGATCTAACCTATGTGCTACTCTGAGTATCTTTCTTCAACATGACTAAGCAGATATTTAAGAATTTTGAAAACGGGTGGCCTAGATCTAACCTGTTTACATAAGCATGAAGACGGACGGTTCCAGCACAATAAGGGTTAATTTGTGAACTATAATCATGATGGAGGCATTTGCAGTTTTTTTTTCATTAACGGTTTGGTCTTCATTAACTCATACCTCCATGTCAAAGCAGACGACATTAAAAAACGAACATTATCTTATTTGTGCCAATGGATAAAACATAGCAACAATGGAAAAACGTTCATTATGAGCAATTTATTTAATTGCCAAGGTGATTTCTATAGCCTTAAAGAGGCTTGTTTACAGATGTGAGTGAATCTTGATATCAAAAGTTGTTTGTTCATACTTGCACAACAGCTGTACTGTTATATGATATGGACATAAGAATAGTCATTGGAAGCAAGATGAGACTGTTTTAATTCTTTTAAGTTGATATGTAGCGAATTAGCATGCATTTTAACTAAAAAGCGTCACATCGCCTTTGAGATCTACTACATATAAACTGTACATACTAAAATAAATTGAAGCTTCCTGAACCATTTATGCTTTCAATTACTACGGTTTACTGTATATCAAACAACAATACAAAAATAGTATAAATAAAATGGCGTTGAAACAATACAGTATTTTTAAAATACTGTATTGTTTCAACGTCATTTTATTTACACTTTAAATGTTTCTCTTTTTGTACCCTTAAACCACACGTACGCCAGAGCGTGGTATTTTGGAGAAAAACGGTTAACTAGTATATCGAAATGAGTTAAACGTTAGTAAGGCCTACATTAATTAAACCCTTAGATTGCTGCGCAATTTTCATAAATCAAATTTGTGTGTAGTCTTATTTCAATAACCATAAATATCTGTTTAATTTTGATGAGGGAAAATACTCAGAGTATCAAACAGGTACGAGCACAGGCCAGCCGCAATTTTACTTGGCGGCTGGCCTGGATCTGACCTGTTTGTATAAGTATGAAGTCGGTACCAGTACTATAAGGGTTAAGCGCACCCTTCGGTGACATCAATAAGTGAACCATCCCATGTATAGCGATATCCATCTTCACCAATCCATGAGGAGAACAATGTTTTTTACCCCTTACTTCACAACACCTCGAGTTTGAACTTATTTTTCATATATCGATCGTGAAGCACGTTTAAACATCTTAGATTAATCACTCTCGATTCTGCTTCCTGTGTACATAACCAGTACTCGACTCGCACTGGATGAGGATTAATGAAAGATCGCAAAATGGACCCAGGATTCGAACCCAAGATCCTCGTGTCCCGAGGCCGACGTTCTACCCCTGGACCACTGTTCTCCATGATACCTTTCACGTATGTGTCCATCTCAGAAGTTTTTTGAAACCATTTGGAAAAAAGGATTGATCACTCCCAAAGAGGAATTAATCCTTTTCCCCAATAGTTCATTACTAAAGATCATGGATCCTCTCTCCATGTGGGTTCAACTCACGTTAGAATTAAATTTGATTTTTTGTACGAGATGTATTCTCTCGGCGGACTTATAGATCACCGGAGGGCTAAAGGAATACCAATTCAATGGTTTCACCCGTCTTGGTCAGCCCTTATAGAGGCATCCATTATACATGATAAGTCGGGAATCGAAATAGCTGAAAAATTGTTGACACAGCGTTTAAACCCAAGTCTGCAATAAAAACAACAAATTTTCATAATCGAATATATCAACGTATTTTACGCATCATTGACTTTCACAAAACGTACGTTTTTACAAGACGGAAATTCGCTCCGAATCAACCGATACGAATCAAATTGGCTGATTAAAGACGGCAAGACAAAACAAGGAGGAAAAGAGTTCTGTTTTCTCGTACATTAATCCATTACCAAACACTAACGTCATTTGACCACTTTGTTGAAGACGACTCTAGACAACATTGAAAGAAAAGGAGCAACTTTTCCCTTTTCCCATAATGTTGTCTACGCTACCAGAAGATTGTTTTCCAATTTCATCACATTTTGAAACGCGTCTTCAAACTCTTTCAATCTGGGAAAGTCGAACATTTGGCGTCTGGTAAAGGGTTAACCACTATCTAAAACGGAGTTTGTTATTGGTTATGATTCAGCAACAATGGGGAACTCTTCATGAAGTGGTTAAGTAAACCACATCACGATTGCGTACTGAATTTTGATCCCTGTGTTAGGTGCACAGGTGAAGGTCGAATACGGGGTTATTCTTTTTTTCTATCTGATAGCGTTCCGTGAATTGGTTGGTGAATTGATTAGTGAATTGGGCGTTGAATGGTTAGTAGAAATTTGATACCTGTGTTAGCTGCACCGGTGAAGGTCGAATACGGGGTTATCCTCTACACATATAGTGTAGCTTTCCCAGAATCGATTAACTGGTTGATGAATTGATTTGTTTATTGATTGATAAAATGGTAATAAAATTACGATATTTGATAGGTACTATTGAAGGTTGGACCTTCGGTTGCGTAATGAAGATTGTCGCGGATTTAAAACAACCCCGGTTCGATTCCTGACGGGACCAATTATTTCATTGAGGAGTGTCCTTGGTCAAGATAGTTGTTCCAAACCTTGTACTGGTTAACCTGAGTATTTGTATTATAGTCCTAATAAGGGAGCCCTGCAGATTAATTGAACAAATTATTGAACCTTTTCCCTGGTTCGATCCCCGTTAGCTTCGAGGTGAAAATACCGTGACTAGCGCATTTAACGGCGCGATTACTGATTAAGTATCCAGGAAGTAGTCATCGATAGTATATTCAATTAGCTTGAAGCTTCCTTTACAATCGATATAAAATAAATAAGTTTGAACTAATTCGAGCTATAAGTCTAAGTGAATTTAAATGTCTCCGGCAATGGGACAATCCCAAAGTGAGAGTGATGCACAGGTAGAGCGTCGCCCCCGGCACCGAAGGTACCTACTCGATCCCGGCTAGTGAAGTAAGAATTCCTGGACGTGAGTGCTGATCATGTATCCAGCGCGCAGTCATCAAGAGAGAATTCAATGAGCTTCAAACTTCCCCAATGTAAAAATTAATTATTTCAAAACGTGGCGAAATAAACAGCCAGAGTTGCAAAATCCGATCTTGATGTACTTGCCCGTTAATGTCAAACCCTTTTTACACTTGTCCGTTAAATTGTTATAAAGTAAGTGCCAATAAAAGATGTCCTTTGATACTTTTGAACAAGCGTGGAAATACGGACAATTGATTTTGCCTTCCCTGTAAGGTGCTAAGGATATGATCAGTGAATTCTAGTATACATGTCCCCAGGAAGTTGTTGTCATGAATGATAACTAATAATTTGAATTGAATTGATAACTACGCAGTCAATGCATTTCCTAAGTTGTCGTTGTGTGGTGCATCAAAACGCTTACTTGTTTGTTTGTTTGTTTATTAATTGATTGATTGATTGATTGATCGATCGATTGATTGATTGATTGATTGATTGATTGATTGATTGATTGATTGATCGATCGATCGATCGATTGTTCGTTCGTTCGTTCGTTCGTTCGTTCGTTCGTTCGTTCGTTCGTTCGTTCGTTCGTTCGTTCGTTCGTTCGTTCGTTCGTTCGTTCGTTCGTTCGTTCGTTCGTTCGTTCGTTCGTTCGTTCGTTCGTTCGTTCGTTCGTTCGTTCGTTCGTTCGTTCGTTCGTTCGTTCGTTCATTCGTTCATTCGTTCATTGTTTCGTTCATTGTTTCATTCATTCATTCATTCATTCATTCATTCATTCATTCATTCATTCATTCATTCATTCATTCATTCATTCATTCATTCATTCATTCATTCATTCATTCATTCATTCATTCATTCATTCATTCATTTCATTCATTCATTCATTCATTCATTCATTCATTCATTCATTCATTCATTCATTCATTCATTCATTCATTCATTCATTCATTCATTCATTCATTCATTCATTCATTCATTCATTCATTCATTCATTCATTCATTCATTCATTCATTCATTCATTCATTCATTCATTGTTTCGTTGAATTGATAAATATGCAGATGAACTGATATGACAATGGGCATGGACTGATTCATTATCCGGGAACTGTTTAGTTTAATGTAATATAAAGACCTTTCCTTCTTTTCTGAGAGGTGTTTACCACAAATGATTTATGAATTGATTTGTTGATACCATGCGTATAAATCTATGATCCCTGGGACGTAAATATGAAATTTATTCAAGATGATTTTCCTTTTATTTTGTTGATTCCTTGAATTTGGAAATGCATTGGTTAATTGAAAAGTTAGGGAGTGCGCAATTATTCTTATAATCATCTTTTCCCTTGGATGATCTTTTTTAATCGCATTCATTAATAGCATTCTCTTATTTTTCTCCGGAATGATAACTATGTAAAATATATGTTCAAAAATACTTTACTGTATTGTTTTTACTATTATTTATGGGGCTTGTCGTAATGATATGTTGATATGTAAGCAACAACAAGCATATGTTACGCTAATAAACACTCGACCTTGTTGATAGGTTGCTTATTGTTAGTTAAGATCGAAAATATGACTTGAATAAATGGCGACAGTGGTTCAATGAAAGAGTGTCAGCCTCTGATACCGGGCGCGGGTTCGATCCTTGTAAGTAACGAGATAAAACGAGATAAAAATACGGTGACCTATCCACAATTCGGTGTGGATACTGGTTATATAGCAAGGAAGCATTTATTGATAGTGATAACTCTAAGTTGTAAGGAATTGTGAAAAAAATCTTTACTATAAAACATACATAGATAATGACATCCTACGTTGTGGTTCCCGAGTACTGAGGAATTCCATGACTTATAAACGGATGCATAGATCGATTGAGTTGTTTGCTTATAACTCGGTGTTTCTAATTAGTACCACAAACGTATTGTCATTGATTGCTTGGAACCATTTTATAAGGACCAGTCATGCCAAGCAAAAGAGTGATTGCACGTATGTGTATGGCGTTTGTTTGAGTATAAAATTATTAAAAAGATAGCCCGATCAAAATAGTCTGAAATCACTAGGAGTGTCTAAAGGACGTATTTGATTTACGACATCTGAGCACATTGTACGTGTTCTAAGTTTTACTTTTCTGTTGCGTAATACGCCATGTTTATAAATTCATATGGTTTGACAAAAAAAATATAAACATCTTACGTGTCAATTCAATTGAAAATTAGACAAGACGCATGGGGATAGCATATTGTACAATTCTATTTAGTGAATGTGAAAGATACAAAACAAGCTGTTATAGACATTCTATATAACAGGATGGGAAATATTTATTACATTATATTTGCGACAAAATAAAGTTTTGTCTCATAAAGATTTTACGATGTATACAAAAATACGCATAGCGCACACTCTAGCTAATAGCGTCAAAATGGGTTTTCTGTAATTAGATTTTAGATGACTTTTCAAACCACTGTGGCAAAGGAAAACCCCTTTGTTAATGGGAAATTCGTTCCTTATGAGTATCCTTTGCTTTGTCACAATAGGTTATACCCAATTTCATCAAAATGTGATTGTTTTTGTTATTTGTCATCGTGCGTTGTCACCTTCAATTTGAACCAGTCAAACGGTCCGATGCGGGGAGAATGTGTAAATCAAAGGGATTAATGATGCGGCGAGAATGGGCCGAATGTTATAGTAAACAGGGTATTTACAACATACAAATCCACTTTTAGTACATCTCGAAAGTACAACATATCAGCTGTTTACCAATTGAAGTTTATGGACCACCCTCACAAAAACATATCTTACCCTTCTTGTCCGAAAAAGTTGTTGGAAAGAACCACAACCTTTTGCCAAACAAGAACGACATTTGACCACTTTGTTGCAAAAGCCTTCATAAAACTTTGTGGGAAAAGAAGAAATTGCTCGTAACGAGCAATTTTTTCCTTTTCCCACAATGTTTGCTGTCCTATCAGAAGATTAGTTTTCAATTTCATCACATTTTGATGCAAACGCTTTCAATTTGGGACAGTCGAAAAATTGGCGTTTGGTAAAGGGTTAAAGGGACTTATTCACAGATGGAAAAAAATGAAATTCAAAATAACTTGTCGTTAAAGCAATACAGCCTTTGTATCGTTGATTTATACATTATTTAATGTAGCTAGTAAACGCATATCTAATTAAGGAAGCATCAATTTATCTGAATATGCGTAGTTTATATGAGGTATATCTCAAAAGCGATGTCATGCTTTTCGCTTAAAGATTAAGATACTCGTACATGTTAATTAACTCTCAAACCGTTTAGCAATTTGAAATAGCGGTAACTTGTAATGATAAGTAATTTTTGTGCTTGAAATGGATTTTTCATTGTGATAGCTTTGTAAACATGAAATTGATTCATTACTTAGTACAGCAATGCATTGTAGAATTACTAGCTGTTCATGGCAATATATTATCACATAAGTGGCTTGGAGAAGCAATGTATAACAACGCTAGATATGAGACAAGCCAATCCTTTGCTTCACTTTGTTCAAAACAAAATAAATGTATCGCCAAACAACTGGCTAGCCGATAGTGCTTTGTCATACTATCAGCTTTGGTATTAAACAGTTTAATGCCACATAAGTAACTGTTGATACATTGTTACACAAATTATGTCTTGGCTTTTTAATGCATTACCACAATGTCAGTTTGGATTAACCAAACAGTGATCACTTATCAGTCTGGTTGACATATATACTATTTATTAGCAACGGCAAAAAGTTTGCCTTTAACCTTTATCCATTTACAATTCAAACAAAGACGTGGTATTACAGAAACTATATAATACAACACAAAAAGGAACACAACAACAGAACAGCCATAAAACAATGGGTAGTTACAACCGGTAAGTACAATTGAAGGTAGCCAAAATCGATTAAACTTATTTTCCTCGACAAAGAAAGGGAAATAATGAGAACCCAACAGAGTTCGCATTATTGTACGAGTTATTTCCCTTAAATATCAAACGGTCCTTTTGGTTTTTGTCTTTCCGTTCCGTTAATTTAATTCCTTTTTTCTGATATCATTACTTTCGGTTTTACTATTTAAAGCAAAATAAACAAACTTCCGTCATATGATTGTGATTACTAAACCGAAGCTAGCGGCCACTTTCCCGCGACCACTTTTCTAGCGACCGGAACTTGAGACCGGATCTGTTCTGATTACGCGCATGCGCAATTCCTTCTGTCATGTGTTTGCTTTGTACGTGAAAAATCGGGGACAAAACTGGTAATTAAATACTTTTTATCGATTAGATACCTATTTTTTGGTTCACATAATGACATTTATATGCATAATTTACCACTCCCTGGCCATATACATAGATGATACATGATAGAAACAAAACTTGGTTATGAATTTAGTTGTGTCATTAGTTTTCGTGGTGTTAGCTAAACGCTAATTACACAGGTGCTACATATTGACGAAAGAACTGTCTTCCTTTCATTTAGAGTTCGAATATTCGAAGAATAAGTCGAGCTTTACTTTTTAGAATATGCATGTGGATCATGGTGACCATTTGAAGCCATAGGTAAATACAGAATTGAAAGTGTACAAAGGCAAAAACAGCTACCAGGCTTCAAGAACTTGGAATATCCTGAAAGACTTAGAGAATTGAAACTACCAACCTTATCCAACAGAAGATTTCGAGGTGACATGATTGGAACCTACAAATTATATAATACTAGGGTTGTCGAAATTCAACATGAAGATTGCCTTTAATTTTCTGATTGAGCAATCTAACATCGTAATAATTTTGATGGACCAAGTTAGGGATTGGTTTTTCAAATTCACATTTTCAGATCTTAAGTTCAAAAGTCATTTGATAAGACAAATGTGAAATATAGTTACATACCGCAAAATAATGGCATCAATTGCCATTAATTAATAAACAATGAAAAACCGCTAAATAGTGTCATACATATCCAGTTTTCTCACATTAACCATTGTTGTTGTTGTTTTAACAGGGAGAAAGGCAAACAGAAAATGGTCACCTAGTGTTGATTAAACTGTTCAAAGTAAATATGTGGAATAATACCGACATGTTATGTGTATGGATTGATTAGAATAGGAATAATTTAACCGTTTGTGAGTAACGATCAATAGGTATTTTACAATGGCCTGGATTAGGGTCATAATTTGGATTGTATTGTTTGTTCACTTCATGGTTTGTGTTTCTACACTTTTTACAGATAGGGAAGCTCCGTCCTGATGGTTCCAGGTTACTTACCACTAACTGTTCATTCACTAAAAACCTTTAGGGTATTCTGGCTGTTTTCTCAACTCCATTTCAGGTAGGTTGTTTATGGATATGATGCCAATGTGGGTTCAAATCCTGTTGACAACATTTTGAATTTCATGAGAGGCAGTCTTCAGAGTGGCTTGTAGAAAACTGGCTTAATTAGCCCTTATTAGCAGTTGAGTATTGGGTATACCTCCATCAACAAGTGTCGGGCATTGCACAATGACTCAAATAATGTTGTTGCAAAACCCCATATAAATAAATAAATATAGGGATATGATGTCTTAAGCTGATATTGTCTGTTTTTACATGTGTGTACACATGGAAAAATACCTCAAATCATATTTTTACTGATGTAAATTTAAGGAGACCTGGTTAAAGTGTTTGTTAAGATGCTGTTTAATGCATCGTGTACAACTTTTAAGTTGTGTAACAGTTTTCCTGGATTCACCAGTGCTGGGATAGGGATCTGAAGTGTCTTGCCAAAGGACACTCCAACATAACCATAAGTATCAAGGGAGTTCAAACCTGGGACCCCTTAGTTCCAAGTCTGCCACTGGGTCACATATATCCATACAAAAAAGGGTAGACCTTTTTCTCTCAAAACTTGATTAATGATCAATTTACAAAGGCATACATCCTTAGTACAGGCTGCATTTTTTCATATATTTTTAAGTTTTTTCAACTGATCATGGTATTGTATAATGAATTGAAATATGTTTGTAACTTTGAATTAAATGAATACTTAAAAAGAATTATAAAGAGTAAATTCCAGAAAATGTTAATTTCTGTATGTATTTTGCTTCTGGTTGATCTCCTTTTTTAAATGACCCATGTGAGATGATGTTCGGTTTCTGGTATTTGTGTTATTGTAATAGAAAAAAAATCTAGGAAGCAAATGAAATAATTGGCTAAAAGAAATATAATTTCACATAAAGGTGTTTGTGTAGGGTGGAATCACTTCCAGTTTTTGTTGCTGATTAAGTAGTTATTTTAAGTATTGAAAGTCCCACTTAGGTATATTTCACACAGAAGTGTTTTCTAACTGTCCAGTATATTATACTGAAACTGTGTTATAAATGGATCTTCTCTTGCATGTTTTAAATTGTTCTGTTTATTTTCAACAGCATCGTTTCTCTAAGCAGTTGGAAGTAAATACCTCTGTCAGCCGCCTGGATGTGACCTTTACCAGTTGAATTGACCCTCCCCTTCATCTGACATTTGTCAGTTTTAAAAACCTGATCAGTCATGAGGCACTTTTAAAACCTTAAAAGGAACTTTCTCAATGGACAATCCTCCAAACTAAACAAAATTCTTTTTTCTGTCTTAGCTGCTGAACACCTGTGTTTTCATTTAAAGAAAGTGAAACGAGCTTCAATGCCTTTCAATGCTTTGGTGGAAATTCTTACCAATTTTGATCATTCCACATGACCAAAGTAAGGTTTTCGCATGCAAAGTGAAATAAGAGTGAGACCAACATGATGAAGGTATCTTAAATGCCACCCTTTACCTATGGTTAATTGAAAATCTAAATCATTGTCAAATACTTCCAATTTCTTTAGAACATTCTCAAGCTTCTAATAAGAAGTGATGATGTTCAAGACTTGACTATGTGGTGTCATAACAATATCAAATACTTTAAAGGTCTGCTCTTCTTTAGGAATTGTCAAAATAGCTTAAATTTTCTAGATTGGGCAATTACAACGCTCATTTGAGGTTAAGGATTTTGGTCAAGTTTAAGTGTTCAATTTGATTTACCAAATGATGTGTTTTAGGCAATAGACAAATTATTGATTCCAAAAAGACAATGCTCGATTTCAGTCTGGTAGCTCAAGTGGTAAGAGTGTCTTAGAATTTCTAAGGAGGCTCTGGGTTCAAATCCCAGTCAGACTTTCTAGCTTGTTTGATTTGGTTTCTCTATGCTGCTATTTACTTATAAAAGATAAAGAAGAACTTATTTGCTTCCAATAGAACATACTTTTACGGTCGGCTATTCGAAGGATTAGGAGAGCTATGCTACTCACCCGGGCGATGCTGTTGGTTAACACACCTTGGTTAAGTTTTTACTTGCCGGTTTGTATCTCATTAACTACTGTATGGAATGGGTTACTACTTGATACATATGTTCAGGGTCATACTTAAAGGTCCCTGACCCAGTTCCATATCTCTAATTTAGAATTTAAGCAAATTATGCAGCTTTTTGTACTTAGAAAATCTTTGTCAAGTTTGTATCTCATGTACTACTGTATAGTGTATGGTAAGCGTTGATACTTCACACATGTGTTCAGGGTCATACTTTAAGGTCTCTGACCTAGTTTAAAACCTCTAGTTTTGAATTTAAGCAAACTTCGGGGCTTTTTGTACTGAGAAAATCGTGGTTAGATTTTGCGTGCAAGTTTAACTCATGAACCACAGTATGGAATGGTTTGATACTTCACACATGTGTTCAGGGTAATAATTTAAAACCCCTGACCAAGTTTCAAATCTTTCGTATTGAATTTAAGCAACTAATTAATATGGCCTTGTCTACTAAGAAATATTGGTTAAAGTTTTGTGTGCATGTTTGTTTCTCAACAACTAATGTAAGAAATCATTGTCTGCACCCTCATTTTTAGAAACAAATAGTATTTCACTGACCTATACCCCTCTCCGACATTATCGAATAGGCGAGCATGCAGTCTTATGGCCAGCTCTTGTTATATATAGCTATAGCAGCACTTGTACTAAAGTCATGCTTCCACAATTGTGTGAGTGTTCGGGAATGTAGCAATGAGAGAAAGTTTTGATTGGGAATGGTGCATGAAAGATCATTGACGACATTGAGAGGGGAGCATGGATGTGGATTTACCAGCTAGATTGTGTTCAGATACATGAAATGACAAAGTCAACAATATTTCAGTTATATTGCAATGCATGGCTCATACTGATGAACAATAAGCCTTACATTGACTGCCCATAAAGGCTGGTCAAGCCAGGAAGAACCATTGGGATTCAGTGCTCTCACAGGACCCTGCCAGAGCACTGGTTATGTACCCACAACTACAGCAATGCATATGTACAACTGTCGATATGGTTGGTGTTTACACCATTATCAGATTATTTGAGCCATACATACAGGGTTCTTGTTATAGAAAAAAAGGTTTCGAACGTTTATTAAAGTAGACATTAACTTAGTAGATTCTGGGTCATTTGTAAAATCGTACTTGGGCATCTTTGACCCAGCAGTCTGAAAACTTGAAATAACATGGCACCTCTCTGGGTATGTTGAGTAATGTTAGGGCTAAAAAGTATGCAGCGTCCCGTGCTGTCCCAAAAGCTGGTTAAGATAGCACCGCCATGTACCAATTGCAGATATTGGCTTAACATAACGGAATACTTGCCTGAATTATCTCAAATCTATTAAAGCCTTCCCCAATAAAAATTGTTTAAAACAGTCTTAATGCAAAGAGTAATGTTGGGACTAAAAAGCAAAGGTCCAGGGTGTCACAAAAGCTGGTTTAGATGGTGCCGCCATGTAAAAATGTAACAATTGCAGATATTGGCTCAATATAACAGAAAAATTGCCTTAAAAACCTCAAATCTACTATAGCCTACCCCAATAGAAATCGTTTGAAATACTTTTAATTGAAAAAGTAACATAAGCCATAAAGAATGGACAGAGTCTAGTGGTGTCACAAAAGCTGGTTAAGATAGCGCCGCCACGTAAAAATGTACCAATTGCGGATATTGGCTGAAACGTACGGAATAGTTCCCTGAAAAACCTCAAATCTACTATAGCCTTCCCCAATAGAAATCGTTTGAAATAGTTTAAATTGAAAGAAAAAAGTTAGCACTAAAGAATGGACAGGGTTTAGTGGTGTCACAAAAGTTGTTTAAAATAGCGCCGCCATGTAAAAATGTACCAATTGCAGATATTGACTCAATTTAACGGAATACTTGCCTTAAAGAAACCCAAATCTACTATAGCCTTCCCAAATAGAAATCGTTTGAAATAGTTTCAATTGAAAGAAAAATGTTAGCACTAAACAATGGACAGGCTCTAATGGTGTCACAAAAGCTGGTTAAGAAAGCGTCACACTGTAAAAATGTACCAGTTGTGGATATCGGCGGAACATAACGGAATATTTGCTTGAAAAACCTCAAATCTAGTATAGCCTTCCCCAATAGAAATCGTTTGAAAAAGGTTGCATTGAAAGAGGAATGGTAGCACTAAAGAATGGACAGGGCCTTTTGGTGTCACAAAAGCTGGTTTAGATAGCGCCGCCACGTAAAAATGTACCAATTGCAGATATTGGCTCAGTTTAACAGAAAACTTGCCTTAAAACACTCAAATCTACTATAGCCTTCCCCAATAGAAATCGTTTGAAATAGTTTTGATTGAAAGAAAAATGATAACACTAAAGAATGGACAGGGTCTTGTGGTGTCACAAAAGCTGGTTAAGATAGCGCCACCTTGTAAAAAAGGACCAATTTCGGATATTGGCTGAAACGTACGGAATAGTTCCCTGAAAAACCTCAAATCTACTATAGCCTTCCCCAATAGTAATCGTTTGGAATAGTTTTAATTGAAAAAGTAATGTTAGCACTAAATAATGGACAGGGTCTGGTGGTGTCACAAAAGCTGGTTAAGATAGCGCCGCCATGTAATAATGTACCAGTCGTGGATATCGCCGGAACATAACGGAATATTTGCTTGAAAAACCTCAGATCTAGTATAGCCTTCCCCAATAGAAATCGTTTGAAAAAGGTTAAATTGAAAGAGGAATAGTAGCACTAAAGAATGGACTGAGCCTTTTGGTGTCACAAAAGCTGGTTTAGATAGCGCCGCCTTGTAAAAATGTACCAATTGCAGATATTGGCTCAATTCAACAGAAAACTTGCCTTAAAAACTATCAAATCTACAATAGCCTTCCCCAATAGAAATCGTTTGGAATAGTTTTAATTGAAAAAGTAATGTTAGCACTAAAAAATTGACAGGGTCTAGTGGTGTCACAAAAGCTGGTTTAGATAGCGCCGCCATGTAAAAATGTACCAATTGCAGATATTGGCTCAATTTAACAGAAAACTTGCCTTAAAAACAATCAAATCTACAATAGCCTTCCCCGATAGAAATCGTCTTAAATAGTTTTGATTGAAAGAAAAATGATAGCACTAAAGAATGGACAGGTGGAGCTATCTTAACCAGCTTTTGTGACACCACTAGACCCTGTCCATTCTTTAGTGCTAACATTACTCTTTCAATTAAAACCATTTCAAATGAGTTCTATTTGGGAAGGCTATACATGTAGTATATTTGAGATAATTCAGGCAAGTTTTCCGTTATGCTGAGCCAATTATCGCATTTGGAACATTTTCTACATGGCGGCTCTATCTTTACCTGCTTTTGTGACACCCCGACACCCTGTTCATTCCTTAGCCCTTAGCATCAATGTTTTAATTAGGACTGTTTCAAACGATTTCTATTGGGGAAGGCTATAGTAGATTTAATGTTTTTCAGGCAAGCATTCCGTTAAATTCCGCCGATATCTGCATTTGGTACATTTTTACATGGTGGCGCTATCTTAACCAGCTTTTGTGACACCACAAGACCCTGTCCATTCTTTAGTGCTAACATTACTCTTTCAATTAAAACCATTTCAAATGATTCCTATTGGGGAAGGCTATAGTAGATTTGAGTTTGTTTAAGGCAAGTGTTCCCTTATATTGAGGCAATATCTGCAATTGGTACATTTTTACGTGGCGGCGCTATCTTTACCAGCTTTTGTGACACCACAAGACCCTGTCCATTCTTTAGTGCTACCATTACCCTTTCAATTGAAACCATTTCAAACGATTTCTATTGGGGAAGGCTATACTAGATTTGAGATTATTCAGGGAAGTTTTACGTAAGTTTCGGCCAAAAGCCCTAATTGGTCCATTTTTACAGGGTGGCGCTATCTTAACCAGCTTTTGTGACACCACTAGACCCTGTCCATTCTTTAGTGCTACCATTTACCTTTCAATTAAAACTATTTCAAACGACTTCTATTGGGGAAGGCTATAATAGATTTGAGGTTTTTCAGAGAAGGATTCCGTTATATTGAGGCAATATCTGCAATTGGTCCATTTTTGAATGGCGGCGCTATCTTAACCAGCTTTTGTGACCCCACTAGACCCTGTCCATTCTTTAGTGATACCATTACCCTTTCAATTAAAACTATTACAAACGATTTCTATTGGGGAAAGCTATAGTAGATTTGAGGTTATTCAGGGAAGTTTTACGTAAGTTTCGGCCAAAATCCGCAATTGGTCAATTTTTACAGGGTGGCGCTATCTTAATCAGCTTTTGTGACACCACTAGACCCTGTCCATTCTTTAGTGCTACCATTACCCTTTCAATTAAAACTATTTCGAACGACTTCTATTGGGGAAGGCTATAGTAGATTTGAGGTTTTTCAGAGAAGGATTCCGTTATATTGAAGCAATATCTGCAATTGGTCCATTTTTAAATGGCGGCGCTATCTTTACCAGCTTTTGTGACACCTCAAGACCCTATTCATTTTTTAGTGATACCATTACCCTTTCAATTAAAACCATTTCAAACGATTTCTATTGGGGAAGGCTATAGTAGATTTGAGTGTATTGAAGGGGAGTATTCCGTTTAATTGAGCCAATATCTGCAATTGGTACACTTTTACATGACGGCGCTATCTTAACCAGCTTTTGTGACACCACTAGACGCTGTCCATTCTTTAGTGATTTCAAACGATTTCTATTGCATTACCCTTATCAATTAAAACCATTTCAACGTTTCACCACAGCCTTATTCATTTATCTGCAATTGGTGCTACCATTTTTACCGCAATTAAAACTATTTATATTCTATAGTAGATTTGAGGTTTTTCAGGGAACTATTCCGTACGTTTCAGCCAATATCAGAAATTGGTCCTATTTTACAAGGTGGCGCTATCTTAACCAGCTTTTGTGACACCACTAAACCCTGTTCATTCTTTAGTGCTACCATTACCCTTTCAATTAAAACTATTTCGAACGACTTCTATTGGGGAAGGCTATAGTAGATTTGAGGTTTTTCAGAGAAGGATTCCGTTATATTGAAGCAATATCTGCAATTGGTCCATTTTTACGTGGCGGCGCTATCTTAACCAGGTTTTGTGACACCACTAGACACTGTCCATTCTTTAGTGCTACCATTACCCTTTCAATTAAAACTATTTCGAACGACTTCTATTGGGGAAGGCTATAGTAGATTTGAGGTTTTTCAGAGAAGGATTCCGTTATATTGAAGCAATATCTGCAATTGGTCCATTTTTAAATGGCGGCGCTATCTTTACCAGCTTTTGTGACACCTCAAGACTCTATTCATTTTTTAGTGATACCATTACCCTTTCAATTAAAACCATTTCAAACGATTTCTATTGGGGAAGGCTATAGTAGATTTGAGTGTATTGAAGGGGAGTATTCCGTTTAATTGAGCCAATATCTGCAATTGGTACACTTTTACATGACGGCGCTATCTTAACATGGTTTTGTGACACCACTAGACGCTGTCCATTCTTTAGTGCTTATTATACTCTTTTAATTAAAACTATTTCAAACGATTTCTATTGGGGAAGGCTATAGTAGATTTGAGGTTTTTCAGGGAACTATTCCGTACGTTTCAGCCAATATCAGAAATTGGTCCTATTTTACAAGGTGGCGCTATCTTAACCAGCTTTTGTGACACCACTAGACCCTGTTCATTCTTTAGTGTTATCAATTTTCTTTCAATCAAAACTATTTCAAACGATTTCTATTGGGGAAGGCTATAGTAGATTTGAGTGTTTTTAAGGCAAGTTTTCTTTTAAATTGAGCCAATATCTGCAGTTGGTACATTTTTACAAGGCGGCGCTATCTAAACCAGCTTTTGTGACACCACTAGACCCTGTCCATTCTTTAGTGCTACAATTTTCCTTTCAATTAAACCTATTTCAAACGATTTCTATTGGGGAAGGCTATACTAGATTTGAGTTTTCTTCAAGCAAATATTCCGTTATGTTCCGCCGATATCCACATCTGGTACATTTTTACATGGCGGCGCTATCTTAACCAGCTTTTGTGACACCACTAGACCCTGTTCATTCTTTAGTGCTAACATTACTCTTTCAATTAAAACTATTCTAAACGATTTCTATTGGGGAAGGCTATATTAGATTTGAGTTTATTTAAGGTAAGTATTCCGTAATATTGAGCCAATATCTGCAATTGGTACATTTTTACATGGGGGCGCTTTCTTTACCAGCTTTTGTGACACCATTAGACCCTCTCCATTCTTTAGTGCTTATCATACTCTTTAATTAAAACTATTTTAAACAATTTCTATTGGGGAAGGCTATAGTAGATTTGAGGTTTTTCAGGGAACTATTCCGTACGTTTCAGCCAATATCAGAAATTGGTCCTATTTTACAAGGTGGTGCTATCTTAACCAGCTTTTGTGACATCACTAGACCCTGTTCATTCTTTAGTGTTATCAATTTTCTTTCAATCAAAACTATTTCAAACGATTTCTATTGGGGAAGGCTATAGTAAATTTGAGTGTTTTTAAGGCAAGTTTTCTTTTAAATTGAGCCAATATCTGCAGTTGGTACATTTTTACATGGCGGCGCTATCTAAACCAGCTTTTGTGACACCAAAAGACCCTGTTCATTCTTTAGTGCTACCATTTCTCTTTCAATTTAACCTATTTCAAACAATTTCTATTGGGGAAGGCTATAGTAGATTTGAGGTTTTTCAGGGAACTATTCCGTACGTTTCAGCCAATATCAGAAATTGGTCCTATTTTACAAGGTGGCGCTATCTTAACCAGCTTTTGTGACACCACTAGACCCTGTTCATTCTTTAGTGTTATCAATTTTCTTTCAATCAAAACTATTTCAAACGATTTCTATTGGGGAAGGCTATAGTAGATATGAGTGTTTTTAAGGCAAGTTTTCTTTTAAATTGAGCCAATATCTGCAGTTGGTACATTTTTACATGGTGGCGCTATCTAAACCAGCTTTTGTGACACCAATAGGCCCGGTCCATTCTTTAGTGCTACCATTCCTCTTTCAATTTAACCTATTTCAAACAATTTCTATTGGGGAAGGCTATAGTAGATTTTAGGTTTTTCAGGGAACTATTCCGTACGTTTCAGCCAATATCCGAAATTGGTCCTCTTTTACAAGGTGGCGCTATCTTAACCAGCTTTTGTGACACCACTAGACCAAGTCCATTCTTTAGTGTTATCATTTTTCTTTCAATCAAAACTATTTCAAACGATTTCTATTGGGGAAGGCTATAGAAGATTTGAGTGTTTTTAAGGCAAGTTTTCTGTTAAATTGAACCAATATATGCAGTTGGTACATTTTTACGTGGCGGCGCTATCTTTACCAGCATTTGTGACACCACTAGACCCTGTCCATTCTTTAGTGCTACCATCTTCCTTTCAATTTAACCTATTTCAAACGATTTTTATTGGGGAAAGCTATACTAGATTTAAGGTTTTTCAAGCAAACATTCCGTTATGTTCCGCCGATATCCACATCTGGTACATTTCTACATAGCGGCGCTATCTTAACCAGCTTTTGTGACACCACTAGACCCTGTTCATTCTTTAGTGCTAACATTACTCTTTCAATTAAAACTATTCTAAACGATTTCTATTGGGGAAGGCTATATTACATTTGAGTTTATTTAAGGGAAGTATTCCGTAATATTGAGCCAATATCTGCAATTAGTACATTTTTACATGGCGGCGCTATCTTAACCAGCTTTTGTGACACCACTAGACACTGTCCATTCTTTAGTACTACCATTACTCTTTCAATTTAACCTATTTCAAACGATTTCTATTGGGGAAGGCTATAGTAGATTTGAGTGTTTACAGGCCAGTATTTCGTTATATTCCGCCGATATCGTCAACTGGTACATTTTTACATGGCGGCGCTATCTTAACCAGCTTTTGTGACACCACTAGACCCTGTCCATTCTTTAGTGCTTCCATTCCTCTTTCAATTTAACCTGTTTCAAACGATTTCTATTGGGGAAGGCTATAGTAGATTTGAGGTTTTTCAAGGAACTATTCAGTACGTTTCAGCCAATATCCTAAATTGGTCCTTTTTTACAAGGTGGCGCTATCTTAACCAGCTTTTGTGACACCACAAGACACTGTCCATTCTTTAGTGTTATCATATTTCTTTCAATCAAAACTATTTTAAACGATTTCTATTGGGGAAGGCTATAGTAGATTTGAGTGTTTTCAGGCCAGTATTTCGTTATATTCCGCCGATATCTGCAACTGGTACATTTTTACATGGTGGCGCTATCTTTACCAGCTTTTGTGACACCACCGGACCCTGTCCACTTTTTAGCCCTAACATAACTCTTTCGATTAAACTTGTTTCAAACGATTTCTATTGGGGAAGGCTATAGTAGGTTTGAGATAATTCAGGCAAGTATTCCGTTATGTTGAGCCAAAAACCGCATTTGGCACATTTTTACATGGTGGCGCTATTTTAACCAGCTTTTGTGACACCACCGGACCCTGTCCACTTTTTAGCCCTCACATGGCTCTTTCGATTAAACTTGTTTCAAATGATTTCTATTGAGGAAGGCTATAGTAGATTTGAGATAATTCAGGCAAATATTCCGTTATATTGAGCCAACATCTGCAATTAGTACATTTTTACATGGCGGCGCTATCTTAACCAGCTTTTGTGACACCACTAGACCCTGTCCATTCTTTAGTACTACCATTACTCTTTCATTTTAACATATTTCAAACGATTTCTATTGGGGAAGGCTATAGTAGATTTGAGTGTTTACAGGCCAGTATTTCGTTATATTCCGCCGATATCCGCAACTGGTACATTTTTACATGGTGGCGCTATCTTAACCAACTTTTGTGACACCACCGGAACCTGTCCACTTTTAAGCCCTAACATTACTCTTTCGATTAAATTTGTTTCAAATGATTTCTATTGGGGAAGGCTATAGTAGATTTGAGATAATTCAGGCAAGTATTCCGTTATATTGAGCCAATATCTGCAATTGGTACATTTTTACATGGCGGCGCTATCTTAACCAGCTTTTGTGACACCACTAGACCCTGTCCATTCTTTAGTACTACCATTACTCTTTCATTTTATTATATTTCAAACGATTTCTATTGGGGAAGGCTATAGTAGATTTGAGTGTTTACAGGCCAGTATTTCGTTATATTCCGCCGATATCCGCAACTGGTACATTTTTACATGGTGGCGCTATCTTAACCAGCTTTTGTGACACCACCGGAACCTGTCCACTTTTTAGCCCTAACATTACTCTTTCGATTAAATTTGTTTCAAACGATTTCTATTGGGGAAGGCTATAGTAGATTTGAGTGTTTTCAGGCAAGTGTTCCGTTATATTGAGCCAATATCTGCAATTAGTACATTTTTACATGGCGGCGCTATCTTAACCAGCTTTTGTGACCCCACTGGACCCTGTCCATTCTTAAGCCCTAACATTACTCTTTCGATTAAACTTGTTTCAAACGATTTCTATAGGGGAAGGCTATAGTAGATTTGAGTGTTTTCAGGCCAGTATTTCGTTATATTCCGCCGATATCCGCAACTGGTACATTTTTACATGGTGGCGCTATCTTAACCAGCTTTTGTGACACCACCGGACCCTGTCCACTTTTTAGCCCTACCATTTCTCTTTTGATTAAACTTGTTTCAAACGATTTCTATTGGGGAAGGCTATAGTAGATTTGAGCTTTTTCAGGGAACTATTCCGTACGTTTCAGCCAATATCTGCAATTGGTACATTTTTACATGGCGGCGCCATCTTAACCAGCTTTTGTGACACCACTAGACCCTGTCCAATTTTTAGCCCTAACATTACTCTTTCGTTTAAACTTGTTTCAAACGATTTCTATTGGGGATGGCTATAGTAGATTTGAGCTTTTTCAGGGAACTATTCCGTACGTTTCAGCCAATATCTGCAATTGGTACATTTTTACATGGCGGCGCCATCTTAACCAGCTTTTGTGACACCACCGGACCCTGTCCACTTTTTAGCCCTACCATTTCTCTTTCGATTAAACTTGTTTCAAACGATTTCTATTGGGGAAGGCTTTAGTAGATTTGAGTGTTTTCAGGCCAGTATTTCGTTATATTCCGCCGATATCCGCAACTGGTACATTTTTATATGGTGGCGCTATCTTAACCAGCTTTTGTGACACCACCGGACCCTGTCCACTTTTTAGCCCTAACATTAGTCTTTCGATTAAACTTGTTTCAAACGATTTCTATTGGGGAAGGCTATAGTAGATTTGAGTGTTTTCAGGCAAGTATTCCGTTATATTGAGCCAATATCTGCAATTAGTACATTTCTACATGGCCGCGCTATCTTAACCAGCTTTTGTGACACCACTAGACCCTGTCCATTCTTTAGTACTACCATAAATCTTTCAATTTAACCTATTTCAAACGATTTCTATTGGGGAAGGCTATAGTAGATTTGAGTGTTTTCAGGCCAGTATTTCGTTATATTCCGCCGATATCCGCAACTGGTACCTTTTTACATGGTGGCGCTATCTTAACCAGCTTTTGTGACACCACCGGACCCTGTCCACTTTTTAGCCCTACCATTTCTCTTTCGATTAAACTTGTTTCAAACGATTTCTATTGGGGAAGGCTATATAAGATTTGAGTGTTTTCAGGCCAGTATTTCGTTATATTCCGCCGATATCCGCAACTGGTACATTTTTATATGGTGGCGCTATCTTAACCAGCTATTGTGACACCACTGGACCCTGTCCACTTTTTAGCCCTAACATTAGTCTTTCGATTAAACTTGTTTCAAACGATTTCTATTGGGGAAGGCTATAGTAGATTTGAGTGTTTTCAGGCAAGTATTCCGTTATATTGAGCCAATATCTGCAATTAGTACATTTTTACATGGCCGCGCTATCTTAACCAGCTTTTGTGACACCACTAGACCCTGTCCATTCTTTAGTACTACCATAAATCTTTCAATTTAACGTATTTCAAACGATTTCTATTGGGGAAGGCTATAGTAGATTTGAGTGTTTTCAGGCCAGTATTTCGTTATATTCCGCCGATATCCGCAACTGGTACATTTTTATATGGTGGCGCTATCTTAACCAGCTTTTGTGACACCACCGGACCCTGTCCACTTTTTAGCCCTGACATTACTCTTCCGATTAAACTTGTTTCAAACGATTTCTATTGGGGAAGGCTATAGTAGATTGGAGTGTTTTCAGGCAAGTATTCCGTTATATTGAGCCAATATCTGCAATTAGTACATTTTTACATGGCGGCGCTATCTTAACCAGCTTTTGTGACACCACTAGACCCTGTCCATTCTTTAGTACTACCATTACTCTTTCAATTTAACCTATTTCAAACGATTTCTATTGGGGAAGGCTATAGTAGATTTGAGTGTTTTCAGGCCAGTATTTCGTTATATTCCGCCGATATCCGCAACTGGTACATTTTTACATGGTGGCGCTATCTTAACCAGCTTTTGTGACACCACCGGACCCTGTCCACTTTTTAGCCCTAACATTACTCTTTCGATTAAACTTGTTTCAAACGATTTCTATTGGGGAAGGCTATAGTAGATTTGAGTGTTTTCAGGCAAGTATTCCGTTATATTGAGCCAATATCTGCAATTAGTACATTTTTACATGGCCGCGCTATCTTAACCAGCTTTTGTGACACCACTAGACCCTGTCCATTCTTTAGTACTACCATTAATCTTTCAATTTAACCTATTTCAAACGATTTCTATTGGGGAAGGCTATAGTAGATTTGAGTGTTTTCAGGCCAGTATTTCGTTATATTCCGCCGATATCCGCAACTGGTACATTTTTACATGGTGGCGCTATCTTAACCAGCTTTTGTGACACCACCGGACCCTGTCCACTTTTTAGCCCTACCATTTCACTTTCGATTAAACTTGTTTCAAACGATTTCTATTGGGGAAGGCTTTAGTAGATTTGAGTGTTTTCAGGCCCGTATTCCGTTATATTGAGCCAATATCTGCAATTAGTACATTTTTACATGGCGGCGCTATCCTAACCAGCTTTTGTGACACCACTAGACCCTGTTCATTCTTTAGTACTACCATTACTCTTTCAATTTAACCTATTTCAAACGATTTCTATTGGGGAAGGCTATAGTAGATTTGAGTGTTTTCAGGCAAATATTTCGTTATATTCCGCCGATATCCGCAACTGGTACATTTTTACATGGTGGCGCTATCTTAACCAGCTTTTGTGACACCACCGGACCCTGTCCACTTTTTAGCCCTAGCATTACTCTTTCGATTAAACATGTTTCAAACGATTTCTATTGGGGAAGGCTATAGTAGATTTGAGTGTTTTCAGGCAAGTATTCCGTTATATTGAGCCAATATCTGCAATTAATACATTTTTACATGGCGGCGCTATCTTAACCAGCTTTTGTGACACCACCGGACCCTGTCCACTTTTTAGCCCTAACATTACTCTTTCGATTAAACTTGTTTCAAACGATTTCTATTGGGGAAGGCTATAGTAGATTTGAGTGTTTTCAGGCAAGTGTTCCGTTATATTGAGCCAATATCTGCAATTAGTACATTTTTACATGGCGGCGCTATCTTTACCAGCTTTTGTGACACCACCGGACCCTGTCCATTCTTTAGCCCTAACATTACTCTTTCGATTAAACTTGTTTCAAACGATTTCTATTGGGGAAGGCTATAGTAGATTTGAGCTAATTCAGGCAAGTATTCCGTTATATTGAGCCAATATCTGCAATTAGTACATTTTTACATGGCGGCGCTATCTTAACCAGCTTTTGTGACACCACCGGACCCTGTCCATTCTTTATTACTCCCATTACTCTTTCATTTTAACCTATTTCAAACGATTTCTATTGGGGAAGGCTATAGTAGATTTGAGTGTTTTCAGGGAGGTATTGCGTTATATTCCGCCGATATCCGCAACTGGTACATTTTTACATGGTGGCGCTATCTTAACCAGCTTTTGTGACACCACCGGACCCTGTCCACTTTTTAGCCCTAACATTACTCTTTCGATTAAACTTGTTTCAAACGATTTCTATTGGGGAGGGCTATAGTAGATTTGAGATAATTCAGGCAAGTATTCCGTTATATTGAGCCAATATCTGCAATTAGTACATGTTTACATGGCGGCGCTATCTTAACCAGCTTTTGTGACACCACTAGACCCTGTCCATTCTTTAGTACTACCATTACTCTTTCATTTTAACCTATTTCAAACGATTTCTATTGGGGAAGGCTATAGTAGATTTGAGTGTTTTCAGGCCAGTATTGCGTTATATTCCGCCGATATCCGCAACTGGTACATTTTTACATGGTGGCGCTATCTTAACCAGCTTTTGTGACACCACCGGACCCTGTCCACTTTTTAGCCCTAACATTACTCTTTCGATTAAACTTGTTTCAAACGATTTCTATTGGGGAGGGCTATAGTAGATTTGAGATAATTCAGGCAAGTATTCCGTTATATTGAGCCAATATCTGCAATTAGTACATTTTTACATGGCGCCGCTATCCTAACCAGCTTTTGTGACACCACTAGACCCTGTCCATTCTTTAGTACTACCATTACTCTTTCAATTTAACCTATTTCAAACGATTTCTATTTGGGAAGGCTATAGTAGATTTGAGTGTTTTCAGGCCAGTATTTCGTTATATTCCGCATCTATCCGCAACTGGTACATTTTTATATGGTGGCGCTATCTTAACCAGCTTTTGTGACACCACCGGACCCTGTCCACTTTTTAGCCCTGACATTACTCTTCCGATTAAACTTGTTTCAAACGATTTCTATTGAGGAAGGCTATAGTAGATTTGAGATAATTCAGGCAAGTATTCCGTTATATTGAGCCAATATCTGCAATTAGTACATTTTAACATGGCGGCGCTATCTTAACCAGCTTTTGTGACACCACTAGACCCTGTCCATTCTTTAGTACTACCATTACTCTTTCTATTTAACCTATTTCAAACGATTTCTATTGGGGAAGGCTATAGTAGATTTGAGTGTTTTTAGGCCAGTATTTCGTTATATTCCGCCGATATCCGCAACTGGTACATTTTTATATGGTGGCGCTATCTTAACCAGCTTTTGTGACACCACCGGGCCCTGTCCACTTTTTAGCCCTGACATTACTCTTCCGATTAAACTTGTTTCAAACGATTTCTATTGGGGAAGGCTATAGTAGATTGGAGTGTTTTCAGGCAAGTATTCCGTTATATTGAGCCAATATCTGCAATTAGTACATTTTTACATGGCGGCGCTATCTTAACCAGTTTTTGTGACACCACTAGACCCTGTCCATTCTTTAGTACTACCATTACTCTTTCAATTTAACCTATTTCAAACGATTTCTATTGGGGAAGGCTATAGTAGATTCGAGTGTTTTCAGGCCAGTATTTCGTTATATTCCGCCGATATCCGCAACTGGTACATTTTTACATGGTGGCGCTATCTTAACCAGCTTTTGTGACACCACCGGATCCTGTCCACTTTTTAGCCCTAACATTACTCTTTCGATTAAACTTGTTTCAAACGATTTCTATTGGGGAAGGCTATAGTAGATTTGAGATAATTCAGTTAAGTATTCCGTTATGTTCAGCCAACATCCGCAATTGGTACATTTTTACATGGCGCGGTGCTATCATTTCCAGCTTTTGTGACACCAATGGACTCTTTATCTGTGGCCATTACATTACTCTTTTTAATTAACCTATTTCATTTAAGTATATAGAGGAAGGCTTGTATATATTTTTGATTTTTTTAGGCTTACATTTTGCTTCAACGGTGAAACTATATCTGTGCTTTTGAAGATGCCGCGGTAGGTTTTACCGATTGATTTCCATTGGAAGACAATTTATTCTAGTATTTACAAATATATAAAGATGTGGACTTGAAAAAATCGAAATGTTTTTGTAGAAAGTATTTTGATTAAGCATTTTTTCTTCATTTAAATAGAGTGTTCCTTATTTGCGTTTGTCGTTGGCTGTTAGTCTCAAACCCTTCCATTGGCTGCTTTGAAAACTGTTTGCTTGGAGGGTGGTGTCAATCTTATTATCTTATCTTGATACCTCGTTTAAAACCTTAGCAGATTAAAGAAAATGTGTTTTTTATATGTTATTACTTGAATTAAGAATCATTTAAGTCTTTTAACTGCCTTTGGTAAGTGTTGTTGGTTAGATGTTTTTCGATGAAATGGCTGCTAAGAGGTTGGAAGTTAACAAACAGGAAATGTGTCGAAAGTTGGTTGCTGGAAAGTGGTTGCTGGAAAGTGGCCGCTAGATTATCTTTGGCATTGTGATTCTCTTCGCTTTTAATCTTAATAAAACGCTTTTTATGGTAAGTATAAGTCTGATTTTATGAAGCATATATCATCCTTGTATATTTCTATAAAATATTTCTACAACTAAATCTGTCTAACTAAAGACAAATCTGTGATAACCGGTGTTGGGCAACGGATGAGAAAGGGGAAAAAATGGGGAGTGTCGTATCTTTTTTTAATAGAACTTCTTGTCAATTTAATTAAGTATTAAAGCCATGTTACATTCCTTGTACAAGGGTGAACCCATTACCAAACAATAACGACATTTGACCAGTTTGTTGCAGACAACCCTGGTAATCATTGTGAGAAAAGGAGAATATGCTTCTAACAATTTTTTCTGCCCCCTCTTCTTCTTCATGGGGTTCTGTGATGGTGTAATTGTAAGCGTCGTAGACTAGATACCGGTCAACCCGGGTTCAGTCCCTGAAAGCAACTACTTATTTCACAGTGGAGTATCCTTGGGCAAGACACGTATTCCAGCCTAGTACTGGTAGGAAACCAGGGAACATTTACATAATACTAAAAAAAGAGTGTTGTACATTAACAGGTTCACAGTGGTGAAAGGTGTCATTGTGGAGTAAGAGCATAAGTTCTGTCTGTCTGTATCTATATGTTGCAGGGCTGTAATAAACAGCATTGGCACAACTGAAGAGGAAGAGCTACTTCATCCAGATTGTTTTTTTTGAAAAAAGAGTTTTGTTCTGTTCCGCCAAAGAAACGCTTAATCAGTTCAAAACCATCATGTTAAACTAATTGGTTACTTTGATAAAAACTGATATAAGAGGCTGCATAATAAAAGACAAATTGAAGTTGTTAAGATCATTGATGATCAAGTGATAAATATGACGCTCCAGTTGCCTGATTTACATGTAGTACACAAGCAATTTTATTCCTTATATGTCTGGTACAGTTAAACGGATCCATTCCCAATCAAATTAACGAATTATTTTTTCCCAATTTCCCAAGAAAGCTCATATTTTAGTTTAGTTGGAAATTTCCCAATTTTGTAGGGAAAAAAACATGATTTTCCCCAAATTGTCTGGTACCTGAACCATTGCCGAATAAAAAAAGAAATCAAAGGTACATAGTTCAAGACAGTGAAATCGTCAATGACCAGAGCACCAATACTATTTATTGATTTAAAATTGATTAGACTACACTCTATAATTTTCTTTACATATGTAGATAAAACAACTACCCCTTTTATATGATAATATCAGTAAGAAGAAACAACTAATAGAGGAAAGGGCTGTTACCCAGTATGGACATGAATGTTTAATCATATGCTAATGTTGAGGTATTTTTCTTAAAATTGTTGAAATTTAATTTTATTTTATGGTGTAGCTTTCTACTTTATCTCTAGGTGAGATGACAGATAGATTTTCCATCTGAGGCTAAACACCATCACAATGTCAGGCCAAAATTACGGGGCAGTAAGGGAGTACCGCGATGACCCCTTCAGTTCCAACTATCGCGATGAACCAGGTGTGTACCTACAACATAAAATGTAAACCATGGTATCATTTTACCTAACATCTTGAAAGATGTTTGGGTAATTCAAAACCAATATTCATGGATATTATTTTTAGTAAACATGTAATTTTGTCATGTGACACGACGTTTGAGGCGTCTCGGAGAGATAACTCAAACAATATGTTACTTTGCAATATTCCTATTCTCAATATTTAAATGACATGAAAAGTTGTTTTAAACTTATGCAAATATGTAGCATTGGTTGTCTCGAAAAATGCTGTCAATCTTTACATTACCACCATACACTGGGCTAACATTTTTGCGTTTTGCAGCAGAGACCTTCAAAAATCAGTATGGCAGAACGAGAAGTAGCTTGTCACAAGCAATTTCTCCTTTTGCCATAATGCTTTTTTCAGTCTATTTACAAATCACAACAGCAGAACTGAAAGGTTTTTCTCAAGCTCACAAAGTTTTTCTAAAGTCATCTGCATCAAGTAAAAACGATTTTGTCTGCAGGTGGTAAAAAGGTAATTTAGGAGAATTTGGGACTGGACCAAATCAAGAATGATAGCCTTCTACCATAAAGAAATGGATTTCTTGAATGATATTATGAAGAAACCACTTTGACCAAATGATTAGCGTACTATGTGACCCAATTGTTAAGGAGGAGGACTTAAAATTGAGGTCCTGGATTTGTTCAAGCCTCGCCAATTTCTCTGGTTTCGTAGGAATATCCTTTGGCAAGATCTTTCAGAGTCATAGCATTGTAAAAGAAAATCAAGGGAAAATGTAATTGTTGATATTGTGTTAATTCCCACATAAACAAACTAATAATCAAACCAAAAAAATAATTGCTCATAATAAGCATTACATACTTTTGTTACAGTGGCTTTTTAAGATGTTTTGTTACAGTGGCTGTTTAAGATATTTTGTTACAGTGGCTTTTTAAGATGTTTTGTTACAGTGGCTGTTTAAGATATTTTGTTACAGTGGCTGTTTAAGATATTTTGTTACAGTGGCTGTTTAAGATATTTTGTTACAGTGGCTGTTTAAGATGTTTTGTTACAGTGGCTGTTTAAGATGTTTTGTTACAGTGGCTGTTTAAGATGTTTTGTTACAGTGGCTGTTTAAGATATTTTGTTACAGTGGCTGTTTAAGATATTTTGTTACAGTGGCTGTTTAAGATATTTTGTTACAGTGGCTGTTTAAGATGTTTTGTTACAGTGGCTGTTTAAGATGTTTTGTTACAGTGGCTGTTTAAGATGTTTTGTTAGTGGCTGTTTAAGATATTTTGTTACAGTGGCTGTTTAAGACATTTTGTTACAGTGGCTGTTTAAGATATTTTGTTACAGTGGCTGTTTAAGATGTTTTGTTACAGTGGCTGTTTAAGATGTTTTGTTACAGTGGCTGTTTAAGATATTTTGTTACAGTGGCTGTTTAACCCTTTAAGGTATAGAGATAAGGCTTATCAGTAACACCATAGATATAAACCATCCGATTATCGGAGGTCATTAACGCATAGATAAACATTCAGCCTAGGTACATATTTGCACAGGTTTATCTCCGATAATTGTCACTGATTGGGGTACTGTTTATCAAACCAAAATTAATGCAATTTTCGTTAATCCAATAGATTTTCACAGAGAACAAAGGACGACTAGAACAAATTTTTCTATAAGTTGATATTTTTTTCTTTTTTTAGTGATACATACATATGAAGATTAAGGTGTAGAAAATTAGACAAACAATGAAACTGTATATTGCGGTGTGAATCATACAATATCAAAAGTAAAAAAAAGATGTATGTGTTCTCCCTGAGAGATCCCTAATTTGTTTTTTTGTTTTGTCATTAATTGCAGGGAATTTTGTTGGCGAAAAATGCCATTCATGACAGAGAAACATGCTTTGTCTTTGTATATTTCTCAACAAAACTGAATCGTTTTACTTCTAGTTCCATTAAAAACCGTTTCCAAATTAAAACAGTGTTTTTCAACGCAATATTGCTTCATAAAGTAGTCAAACCTGGTCCTCTAATACATGTAAAACTGTAAAAATCAATTCATTATGACAATGAAACATGCTTATATTTCCGTAAAATATGTGTCCATGGGTGATGAATCTACCAAAAGCTCGTTTTTGTAGTCAAAGTCGGAGGAATAATCTAATTTGATTGTCTGCGAATTGGTAAGATTTATCAGCATATTATCATCTTCATGCTCAAAAGACCGATCAAATGACTGCTCTGAATCTACATTGATGTCTGACCTGCGATCGGAAGCAAAAAATTGACAAAAGACTTTAAAAAGCCGTCTTTATAACGTCCGTTATTCGACAGCTTTATTTTCATTCGACTTTTAACTTCGAACAACAGCTCTGTGTCATAAACGTCCTTTACGGGTCGCGTGCCGTATGCTCACTCTCATTTTAATTGGATAGTATTTTTAGAAATGTGTAAATTTTCTAAAGAATTGCATGAAATCCTTATCAAGTCTTTACAATTCGGCATTGTTTTGATCTTTTATGACCGGACATTGAAGGCCTCTCATATTAATTGGGTTGGTAATTTGAATTCCCTTCATCTCAATTTGATAGCGTCTTTTTCAGAAGGGCGTCGTGGGACCATTATCAAAAGATTCTTTCTAGAGCAAAAGTTTAAACTTTGACCCTATGATTTTATTATCGGAAATGAAAGAAAACACATTTATTTAAGAGGAAAATGAAATTTGGAGAAAGTGATGTGTGTGTTTATGTGTGTAATTCAGGGTTAAAGTTGAATCAATTTTTCTGCTGTCAAAAAGCGTTCTATGCAGTAATCGATAGAACGTCAAAATAGGTTTTATACGGTAATAGGTATAACGGCGAAAAGCGTTTTATGCGGTTATCGATAAGGTGGCGAACGGCGCTATATACCGTAAAGGGTTAAGATATTTTGTTACAGTGGCTGTTTAAAATATTTTGTTACAGTGGCTGTTTAAGATAGTTTGCTACAGTGGCTGTTTAAGATATTTTGTAACAGTGGTTGTTTAAGATGTTTTGTTACAGTGGCTGTTAAGATAGTTTGTTACAGTGGCTGTTTAAGATGTTTTGTTACAGTGGCTGTTTAAGATATTTTGTTACAGTGGCTGTTTAAGATAGTTTGTTACAGTGGCTGTTTAAGATAGTTTGTTACAGTGGCTGTTTAAGATATTTTGTTACAGTGCCTGTTTAAGATATTTTGTTACAGTGGCTGTTTAAGATGTTTTGTTACAGTGGCTGTTTAAGATAGTTTGTTACAGTGGCTGTTTAAGATATTTTGTTACAGTGGCTGTTTAAGATATTTTGTTACAGTGGCTGTTTAAGATATTTTGATACAGTGGCTGTTAAAGATGTTTTGTTACAGTGACTGTTTAAGATAACTTGTTACAGTGGCTGTTTAAGATGTTTTGTTACAGTGGCTGTTTAAGATATTTTGTTACAGTGGCTGTTTAAGATAGTTTGTTACAGTGGCTGTTTAAGATAGTTTGTTACAGTGGCTGTTTAAGATATTTTGTTACAGTGGCTGTTTAAGATATTTTGTTACAGTGGCTGTTTAAGATATTTTGTTACAGTGGCTGTTTAAGATATTTTGTTACAGTGGCTGTTTAAGATATTTTGTTACAGTGGCTGTTTAAGATATTTTGTTACAGTGGCTGTTTAAGATAGTTTGTTACAGTGGCTGTTTAAGATAGTTTGTTACAGTGGCTGTTTAAGATAGTTTGTTACAGTGGCTGTTTAAGATATTTTGTTACAGTGGCTGTTTAAGATAGTTTGTTACAGTGGCTGTTTAAGATATTTTGTTGGAACAACACCAGAGTGACAGGTTAAATTAAATGGAAGGATATTCAGAATTTAGTTAGAAATCTCCACATTGCATCAAAAGGAGAATATACAGTGTTAAAAAGATATTTCAGATTGAAAATAAACATTCATTTATTCATCCTCATCAGCAGGGATCTTAAGGTTTTCCAAGTTTCTTAAAAGTTCTTTTCTATTTATAAACATTTAAGTACAAGAACATCTTTGTTAAAAGATTGAATTAATTATTAACACCTCAGATATTTAAAAATATTTCATCTGTGTAACTTTTATATAACAAGTGGTTTAGAGATTTATGATAAAAGTAACATTTGGTTTTTGTTTCTATTCCAGATTTCTCATTTGACCAACAGTTTGAGAACCTTGCCAGCAATATTGCCAAGATCAACAATGGAGGTAGGTAAAGCTCTAAAGATATAATTGACTGATTGTTTTTTTAGATTTGAACATTACATATATCCTTTACTGTCATTACCGTTAAGTAAAAGTGAATAAACTAGCAGAAAAGGGCTGCCTTCTCATCCAGACATTTAATATTTCTAAGTTGATATGTATTGGTGATATATTGTAGTAAGCAACATAATTTGTAAAACATGTTCATTGTATCTGTAATGAAATGCATGTAACTATGTTAAAAGGTTTTTGCTTGAAGAGATATGTTTGTAGATGTAATTCATTCAAATTCTATTCTAATCTGTAATGTATTGATAGTCATAAGGTACCAAGACTCTGCCTTCACTGCATATGTTCTGTATCTCTCTATGTATAAGATACCTATACTGTTTGTACATGAATGATTATAAAGATGGCTTTAAACGGCAATATGTCTCTATTGTCAAACCCACATTAAGTAACCAACATATAGCTTGATTTCCATAACTTTCATCTGGTCTTATTGCTCATTTAACCAATTACATCAGATATGTTTTTGTAATTGTTTTATATTGAAAACAGCATCAGACAAAAATGAAAAGTGTGAAGAAAGTATATTTTATTTACGATATTACACATAAAGGAGTGTGTCCAAAGGATGAATTAGGAGCAATTTATCATTTTGTTGCAATGGTTTGTTAAGACTTCTGAAGTAATTGTGGCCAAGTGAGGCATTATGAAGAAAGAAGTTTAAATTATAAACAATTGCATGACTTATGTTATTGACAAAAGTAATTATTTCAGAGCCAACAATTATTTCCTCCTCTTTCAATAACTTTGTTTTAAAACAGTGTCAATATTTACACAAGTAAGATATACCCGTACATCAGTTTAACTGAAAACTTTGACTATCAAAATAAATTCTTTTGTATGCTTTAATTATATTTACTGATGAAAAACTTTTGATCAAGATACTTTTGCGCAGTTTGAAATATAGAAAATTGTTTAGTTTCTACACATGATTTGATAAATGCTATATTTTAGTAAAATAAACTGCCAATAGAAGAAAGTAAACTACTCAAATGGAAAAGATTTTCAATATGGTACCTGTGTTTGTTCGTCAACATTTCTGATGGATTGTTGCTTAAAGAAATCAAATCATGGAGTCCTCCCATTTCTAGGCAGCACATTTCTCAGGGTAGAGATGCTAATTTAAATAAACAAATTTTAGACAAAAACTTGTCGGGAAGTTCACAGATATATGAGAAGGCAAAGTCATCTCCAACTGTGACAGCTTACTCATGAGTTGCATTTCATTTTCAGCAACAAATATTGAAAGAGCAGCGAAAGTGATTGGTACAGACAGAGATAATGGACAAGCTGGTGATAAAATGTGAGTGCTTCAACCATTTCAACTACAGTCGACCCTCGTTTATCCGAACACTTTCGTTCCTATGAAAAATGTTCGTATTAATGAATTTTCCGGAATAAAGAATATGCGAGTTAAGGCGAAATGTTTGCCTTTACACGGTGTCGGTGTATCATGATAAATACTATGAAGTAAGAAATACAATTTTTTTTTTTTTTTGAAGGGAAATATAAAGTGTGTTAAGGAAGTGTTTATTTGGTCCAAACGGATTTTAAAAAAATGACAATTTGAAGCGATGTCTTTCAAGAAGTTAAATTTCCTAAAGAAACTGGTATTTCGACACGTCTTCATTGGCTGTGAGTGTAGACATCTTCAAGTTGTATCTTCTTATTTCAATTTTGAGATATGAGTGGGATTGTCGAGAGTTTATTTATAGGGAAAAGGAGCATATCAATTGAGTAATAATTGAAATGATTGCCAGACATTGTCTCCTGATCGCTGTCTAAGCAGCCAATCAGCAAATCAACACCTTTTACAAACTCAACTATCGACATACGACCGTAATTACAAGTATGTTAGACCAATCAACTGACAGAATGACCAATTAACAAACAATCAACACCTTCCAGAACACGACACTAGGTGACATGTTATGGTCAAGCATACATTGCAAAACGTGTGAATGCCGTTTACAACAGAAGACCATTCCCTTCATTCGCAACTGTAACCGCAAAATAAATGATTTTACTGGTTTCCGGACTAGCCATACGCATATACTACAAAAAGTGACTGTTGGTGACCCGAATTTTTTTGTCCGGTTCCGAAAAGCGGATTTTCCGCATTAAACAGTTAAATGGATGAAGGTAAGGACCGTTCCCTCAAAATTCTGTTCGGATGGTGAATATTCCGGATTAACGACGTTCGGACTATCGCGGGTCGACTGTATATACGAAGCCATTTATGATGAAAGATAAAATCACAACTATTTCAGATAAACAAAATTAATCAAACAAAAGAGGGATAAAAAAACACACCAGTTTTGTCGGTTCTGAACCATTTTCAACAGGTAAGAAACAATTGCAACTCAAGATTTCATGAAAAGTTTGGGAAATTTATGTCCTACTAATTTTGGATGAAATTTCTCTAACCAGGACTCCGTTCTATCAACCACTATATGACCCTCGTATAATTACGATCCATCATAAAGCATATACGATTCCAAAAGGTGTTCTACCAACCTCAAGTTGTACATTAATATGCGAAGGTTACATAAATGTCCATCATATATTTCCAACTGGTCAGGGGCAGTCGTAAACTTTACTATTTGCAGAGAACGCAAAATGTCTCAAGCGATTTCGCGATGACGTCAAAAAATGGCAGCCTTTTTCTAAGATTTGAAAGATTTTATTTCATTCAGAACGAGAGATATATACTATTTATAAATGAACTAGATTTACACAACATGGATGATTGCATTCGCACATGTACATTATCGATTTTAAACAGTGAGACACGCGAAAATATATATATGCTTATCTTTAAACTAGTTGCAAATGTGCGAAGCGAGGGCCCAAATAAGTGTCAAGTCATGGTATACCGGCATCACACAGTGCATGTTCAGCCAGGTCGGTGTTGGAAAATCATCATGAAACTAAATTTTTTTTATATAATTTTCTTCCTTGTTATGCTCTAATATCATGAGTACGTACTGGTGAATTCAATGTTTTGAATAACAATTAATTTTGAATAAAAATGTCATCTAGAAGGACGGATATGATATCAAATATTCCGGTACGATTCGGTAAAATTTACATTATTCCTGTCATTTGGTAAATATCAGATAGTTGCGACGTTTGAATTTTGCTCCTAACTTATGGCCGTTTGTAACTGCATAACCAACTGGATTCGATTGATATTGAAAATGTGACGCTCGAATGGGCTGTTTTCAGGGTAAAAATACTCGTTTAAAGGCTTATTCGTAGAGTGTGTAATCTACCCTACATTCTATCCCGTTATTTTGCAGACTGTGGCACTGTATTTTACCCATCGTATGTAATACGATAGCTGTCTCATTTACGACGACGTTGATAGAACGCTTTTGTGAGAATCGTATACGATATCGTAAATGTGGATCGTATTGTAAATCTATGTACTCATCGTAAATGTTGATAGAACGCAGTCTAGAATCATATAAATTTACGTACCACAAGACACCATCTGTATTCATTGTAAAAGACACAGATTCCTCCCATCAACAAAAGTGCATAGAAACAAAATAATTTTTTTTTTTTTAAGTAGATATAATTCTTTTGCCATCGTTTAGAAAGCAATATTTACTTGTTTTGTATCTTATAGACACACTGTTTCCCTGGATACCAACAACATTGTCACTGAAACAACACGTCTCATGAAACAGCTAAGCAGGAAAAAGTTAAACAGGGTAAGAGTTTGGCTGTCATATGTGATAAATAAGACTTTGTACAGCACTTTCATGTACGAAAATGCCCCAGAGTGCAATAATATTGTCAATATATTATCCATAAAGGGGCTATCCCACAGAGGGTTTTCTGTAACAACCATAAGCAAAGTGATTAGAATATAGTCCTCATGGCTATACAAATGACCAATTTTAATTTCCCTATCTTAAAGCTACTGAACAAATGTGTTCTCATTTTAAGGAGATGATACAAACTGTATATGGGGTCTCAATTTGCAAAGTAGAATTAGAAGTGTAAGCTGTCCGGATAGGTCAGTTGGTAGTGTATTCACACGGTTTGCGGAGGTTACGGGTTCGAGTCCCGGTCTGGCTGCATGTTTTTCTCACCTTGGTTACAAATCATTTGAACCTTTCATAGTTTCAAATAATGGAATGACTGCTTACTATTAGTCATTTGATTGTTCTCTGGTGTATTTTTCTAGCATTATATGATAAAAGTGACTACTATTTTATAATCTGGTTCCAAAGATACTAATTTCATTGATATTGCATGACAGAAATAAGTTATTTATATCAGAGCTGTTTCATAGAGGTAATGTCAATGAAAGTGTCATCAAGATAGATTTATCCTGAAATATTTTAAATGGTTCATGGAACACTATAAAAGATGGAGAATTATTATCATTACATAGAATCCATGTCTTCTCTGAATATAATCAGGGAATGATTAATTTGCGCCTGCAAATCAGCCTTATTCTATTACAAAAGAACACAGAATGAGACAGCTTGGGCCTAAAGTTTGGATGAAGTTTAAATATAAAGATAAAAGACTTTAACCCTTATAGTGCTGGAACTTGTAAATTGGCGATTGACTTTATCTGAATCTTCTTCGAGCAGATATTTTTCAAACCTCAAATAGGCATCAATTGAGCTTAAATGTTTTCTGGGACACATCTAGTTGATATAGGTTATAATTATCACACTACCATCTAACGCCACATTTTTGTGTCTTGCAGCAGACGACTTTCAAAAAGCAATGTGGCAAAAGGAGATAACTTGTCACAAGCAATTCCTCCGTTTGCAACCATGCTTTTTCAATCTATTCACATGTTTACAAAGCTTTTCTAAAGTCGTATGCTTTAAATAAAAAAAATGTTGCCTTTGTCTTCAGGTGGTAAAGCGTTATAAAAGGAACTTGTTTTGAATTGAGCTGTTTTATTTTTTTAGAATTTATTTCTGTTTTTCAGGCCCAAAGGTTAAAGATGGACAAAATCAAGAATGATTTTCAAGAATGTTTACAAAGATTTCAAACTCTTCAAAAGGTAAGGGGCCAGCAATCTGCTATAGTTAGTAAGTCTGCTGTGACTGACTTTATAATGTGAGCAAAGGCCAAGTTGCTCGTATGAGCATTAACCATTTTCACAAATACTTTCTTGTTTTTCATGGCAAAATCTTTCAAATCTGTTTTGATTTCTTTGATTGTCTTGCATATTCTGCATGTTTTATTCTAATAAAATTCCATTTGCAAATGCTTAAACATTAATGCTAACCATAGTTTGATGAACCTTTCAGAAAGCTGCTCAAAAAGTGAAAGATGTTGGAAGGATGGAAAAACCTAAACCTAAACCATCAGCTGGCTGGCTGGTGAGTAGAACTGATGTTTTTTTTCTCTCTTCTATATAAGGTCTTACATGGTTTTCAACAAGTTTTCTATCTCATGTTTCCTGAATTATCTCGTATAGATATCTAAAGAAAATGTTTTTCTCAAGGAAATTCTGCATCAAAATGATAAGCTGCTGTCAGGAACCAATCAGGATCAATCAGACTTAAAAGGTTTATCTCACAGATTGAGATTTATCTTTTTTAAATAAAATGTCTTCTTTCAATGAAATTACATCACAGGTCTATTAAGTTAGAAAAAACTAGACTATTGATACTCTTCTGATCTCCTTTCATTATTTTGTAGTGGAGATACATGTATAGCACATTTATGTTGCAGACTTTTGTAAACCATTGAAATGGATTTTGCAAAAATAATCTTAAATTTCTTTCCTGCTAGATTATTGAAAAGGGTAAGAATCAGATTATGAAATAGATGCGACACTCTATTTATGTGACACAAGCAAGGTTTAAAAACTCTTTTGATTATGAATGAATCTACTTAACTGGCAATTTCCATTGTTGTAAGCCGTTTATTTTGAAACAATTAAAAAAGTCTATGAATAAAAAGAAAAAAAAGTTTACAATACTCTCTGTACTTTGTATCAGGACGATGACGATGACCCATCCCACCTGGTGGAAGACAACACGAGAAAACAACAATTACTGGCACAGGAACAGGTTATAGATGACGACCTGGCCCTTATACGGGAGAGAGAGGAACAAATACGAGCTTTAGAGGTCAGTAGAACTACAGTGACCTCACTCATTTAACCCTTTCCCAAACAATAACGACATTTGACCACTTTGTTGCAGACAACTTTAGAAAACATCGTGGGAAAAGGAGAAATTGCTCCTAACGAGCAATTTCTCCTTTTCCCACAATGTTTTCTGCCCAATCAGAAGATTATTTTCCAATTTCATCACATTTTGAAATGTTGTCTGCAAACTCTTTCAATTTGGGACAGTGGGAAATGTGTTGTTTGGGAAAGGGTTAAACACTGTTTCAACTCATTCCTCCATTGTTAACCCTTAGAATGCGAATACATTTTCATGAAATAGATTTTGTATCGTCTGCTTTCCAAAACCTTTCAAATCTGTGTAATTTTGATGAGGAAAAATACTCAGAGTAGCAAACAGGTTTTATCACAGACTAGCCGCCAATTTACTTGGCAGCTGGCCTGGATCTAACCTGTTTACCTAATCATGATGTCTGTTCCAGCACTATAAGGGTTAAATTTAAACTTCATTATTTTACATTATTTCTGAAACAAGAACTAACAAATATAGATTAATCATGCTTGATTCCCCTTCCTGGATATTTAATTTTTTTCCGGCAACAAAAACAGCTTGTTTCTTGGGTACTCTTTAGTAAGAAACTTCAGGGTCCTTGCTTAGTATAGGTAAATCACGGGAAAGCATTTATATAACTGGAAACTTTTGCCAACATTAAATATGTTTATGAGAAGAAACTATCATATGACTAAAGGAGAAATTGTTTGTCATGAATGATTTCACCTTTTCTTTACTTTGGTTTTCATCTTTTATGCAACAGAAAAAGTGTTTTTAACATTATTTTAACTGTACCATTGCATTGAGTATACTTATCTAATGCTGCACAATTTCTTCCACGGAGACAGATTACCGGGTATTTTTGCCAAGTAACACATTTGTTTAAGTGAAAGGAAAACTAAACTTTTGAATTTGACACAAACCCTATTTAATGATTAGCATTATAACAATACAGTAATTTGAAAACAAACGGATTAAAACCCCAATTCTAAAATATTCTTAAGCTGTCTGTAGCTTATATCTTTTAACTATTGAATTTGACACTTTTCTAACATTATCCTATTTTGCGATGCTTTTTGTTGTTTCTCTTTACATTTATGTTTGGATTTATTTAAATAAATCAATTGTTGAATGACAAGTAAAACCTAAAACCCATCTGTTTAGGTGAGAAGGATGAACAAGTCATGTCAAGGGAAGGAAGTATATTTTGATAAATACATATTCTTCTCATAACATCAGAAAGATGATGATACAAGCAAAGTCCAATTTCCAAAAAAGATATTTTTGTTATTTAACCCAGTCCCACAAATATATTATTGTGATTTCACAATTAAATTACTTAAGCAGAGAAAAACAATAAACATGTACTTTTTTAAGATGAGAATAGCTTGATGGAAATAAGGAATTGCTTATTGTCAGTCCAGAGTCAACAGAACTTACTTCTCTCTGTTCATATTTCAGGGTGATATTCTTGACGTAAATGAGATTTTTCGGGACTTGGGTGCAATGGTTTATGACCAAGGACAACAGATTGACACAATAGAGGGTAACGTGGAGAAGGCTTATACGGACGTGGAACAAGGAAGGGAACAACTTAGTAAAGCATCTACATATCAGGTATATATAAATGTGTATAGTAAAGCATCTACATATCAGGTATATATAAATGTGTATAGTAAAGCATCTACATATCAGGTATATATAAACATCTATAGTAAAGCATCTACATATCAGGTATATATAAACATCTATAGTAAAGTATCTACATATCAGGTATATATAAACATCTATAGTAAAGCATCTACATATCAGGTATATATAAACATGTATAGTAAAGCATCTACATATCAGGTATATATAAACATGTATAGTAAAGCATCTACATATCAGGTATATATAAACATGTATAGTAAAGCATCTACATATCAGGTATATATAGTGTCGTAATCTGCAAAACTCATGCAAATGTTTGGCGTGGTGCAGCAAACAACTTTATAAAGCTGCTAACTCACAGATGTAAGGAAATTCGGTAGGTGATATTGGATGTCTTTAACCCTTATGGTGCTGGAACCGACTTCATGTTTATGCAATTTGGGGGACTTTGCCCCTTATATATGGAATTGTGAATGGAAAACAATGATCTTTAGGGATCATACCCAGACATTGGGGGTTATTTACTATACAGTCAAACTTGTGTTAAGAAGCCAGCCTATGGGACAAAGTAAATTGGCTGTTTAAGACAGGTTGGCTGCTTAACACAAATTGATTTACACTATAAATCTAACAATGGGACTTTCTGTAGTGGCTGCTTAAGGCAGGTTGGCTGCTTAAAAGGGTGGCTGCTTAAGACAAGTTAGACTGTATATAAGTTGGGGGTCAAGAAAAACCTTGGCCATAATAAACAAACAGACAAGCCACAAAAAGAGCTTTTATTTCCAAATAAGGAAGTTGTAAAGATGGTCAATTAAAGATAATTATGGCAAAATTTAAGTTCTTCTTTGCATGAATTTGTTATAATTTTACAGCGCAGCATTATGTTTCCTTCTGCAATTTTGTTTTTACAGAGAAATTTGTTAAATTAAAATGGATTTTTTTTTTATTTCAGAAAAAGTCCCGGAGAAAGATGTGCTGTTTAATTGCGATATTGTTGGTTGTAGCCGGAGTTATAACCATTATAGTTGTAGTGAGTGTGAAAAAATAACATTCCAATTGATGACCATTGTGATTCTTTTGATAATTCAATCTTCGTCGATAGATTTGCCATAAACAACATTAGACAACATTTAAACCATACATCAAAGTTATTTAACCTTTCTATGAAAACTTGTTTAATAGATAAACCTTATCTATTTAACCCATTACCAAACAATAACGACATTTGACCAGTTTGTTTCAGACATCTCTGGAAAACATTGTTGGAAAAGGAGAAATTGCTCTTAGCAAGCAATTGTTCCTTTTCCCACAATATTTCTGCCCTATGAGAATATTATTTTGCAAAATCATCACATTTTGAGATGTTGTCTGCAAACTCTTTCAATTTGGGACAGTCAAAAATCTGGAGTTTGGTAAAGGGTTAAAGGAGAATATACTCATATTGAGCACATTCGGTTCTGTTCATAAATTTGAAACCGCATTGACCACTTGAACAGTTTGTTGTCGTGTTTTTTTATGTAGCGGGGGAGGTTTATAGTCAACTTGATGTGTTATTACTTTTCTATATGAAACAGATTTAAATTGCACACGCTTATCCATACATATAAAGAATAATAGGTTAGACGTTAATGGGTTAGGTTTTTCTGGCTAGGTGGAGGAATTTATTGAGTGAGCCAAAGTTGAATCCAATAAATACCAAAGCCGAGCACGAAACTTTACCCATTAACGTCACTAACCTATTATTCTGTTTATCTCGTTACATACTTTAAGTTTTTGAAGACAAAATTTTAAAGAAACAGCACAGATTGAGTAGGCATTAAACAACATGAGATAGTAGACACGAGACAAATTGTGATGTCATGTGTGACGTCATTAGATATGACGTCACATGGCATTCTCTTTGTATGGTAGTATAATTAAGAATTAAGTAAGCATTCAACGATGGTTTGTATTTGGAAACAATAGATTGACCAAAAAGTATGGTTTCATTTAATAGATTTTAACTTCAATGCGCCAGTTTATGCGTCACTTGACCATATGCAAATGAAGGAGGTCACATGTCAAGTAACCGTGAATCACTTAGTTTTCACGGCACCCCTTTTCACGTCACCTTTTACCACCATGCCACCATATAACGGGATAAATACTTATTCCTTAATAAATGAGTCCCAACATGATGATTCCTCACTAAATTGCATCTCAAGGATTCAATGCTATACTATACTACAGTAAGTGTTCCGTGTTTATGAAGCACTTACTGTAGTCTTGCATTGAACCCTTAATCTGCTGTAGAAAGCTATAGAAACCACTGAAAAATGGATGAATTGCTTCTCATGAGTGATATATATTTTTATTTCATATTGAGTTCTACCAAATATCATTAAGAAAGGTATTGTTATTGTACTATTGGTGTCCGATTTTGATTGACCTCAAATTGACAAATTATTGTAGGGCAGTAGAATGTTGTATGGTTGAATATTTGGTAAAGATTATTGCAAAAGGGCTTGCTATGTTAACAATACAATTTCTTTATTGCATGAAACAAATACACATTGTTTATAGCAAAACATTACAATTCAACAAAAACAATTTAACATGCATACTTGTATTTTTGTAACATTTATACTACTTTCTCTATTAGATGCTTGTTCCAGTTGTCAATTCCTTTACTAAACTTATGCTTAAAATCATTTATTATGGCAATGCCTGAGCTATTTTTGTTTATTTGCCTTAGAAGAGAGTCTACTGTTTAGAAATGATGATATTGCACTGATGAAGCATCATCTGAATACATGAATAGGTGGATGGACTGCTGTGATATATATGATGTATAATTGAAAGAGGCATTAATTTCAATTGACCGTTTCAATTAACTACCTTAAAGTGACTTTGTGGTTTCTTGTGATTTTACATGTGTGAATGTATTTTGTGTACAGCATGGCTTATTATTACTATTATCATTATTACACATGATAAAATGAAGAAAACCTCCATAACTTACACATCTCTATTCACTGTGCTTAATTAAATAAGTAGATAAATGAATATTCCTTTTTTAAAAAGATTTATTGGTAATAAAATATGTTGAAAAAAAATACGAATGTTTTTGGTCATTTGTTCTATTTAATGTCAAAACAGGATTATGTTGGCCTCGTCACGCGAAAAGGAGCACTCGGACATAAATAAAAACCGCTGACTCGGCTCTTTCTTAGCGCTATTATTCCAGCATCTAGTCACGGAAGTTATCATTTGTATTTATTTAAAGGTAGAGCTTGATGTCCTCTAAGATGGCAAACAGTGTAACCCCAGACCAGCCGCCACGTCAGTGACGTGGCGGCTGGTCTGGGGCTTCACTGTTTGCTATATCAGAGTGCCCCTTTTCCCGTGACGTGGCCCATATGTATATTGGTTCATGCATAACATATGGTCTTTCTTCGACCTTTTGAATTAGTTTACTATTCTCCAAAGTATATGTATTTGAAGCACTGGTACCTCATGGCATGTTAAGGAGCCGTATCTCGAAGCATCGGTGCCTCCTGTGTGACCCAGTGGTTAATGTGATGGATATTTTACCTGGGATTCTCAAGTTTGAGCCCCATTGGCATCGATGGTTTTGTAAGAGTGTTCTCTTGCAAGAGGCTTCTGACCCCCTGTGTCTAGTATAAATGAATGTTAGTACAGCCGTTATATGACTGAATATTTGTTGAAACGCCGTTTAACTCCAAATAACAATGGATAAAAACACTGCAGTTAAAGGTATAGAAATCCATGAAAAGACAAAAACGTCAACTATGTACATTTATTTCCTTTTTTACAATGGTTTCTACTCAATATCACGGGAGTTTTATATAATCCTCAATTTTCGTATACGGTTGCTTAACCCTTTACCAAATGCCATCAATTTCGACTGTCCAAAATTGATGCAGTTTGCAGACTGCATTTCAAAATGTGATGAAATTGAAAAATTATCTTTTGTTAGAACAAAAACCATTGTGGGAAAAGGAGAAATTGCTCGTTCAGAGCAAAATCTCCTTTTTCCCACAATGTTTTCCAGAGTCGCCTGCAACAAACTGGTCAAATGTCGTTATTGTTTGATAATGGGTTAACATAATACTAAATTTTCATATGCAGTTCCTTAAACATTGCACTAATTCAAAAAGAAAATACTTTATCTTATTGATTGCTAAGACTAGCAATCAGACACCAAGTCGACGTTTTAGACTAAGGATGTTTTTCTCCGCTCTTTTGAAATGTTTATATACAGAATCATCGTAATATCGCTTCATACTGTAACACGGGTACTTTGAGTTGTTGTTGAGGGATTCCCGTCTGCAAGATCGGTAGTGATGTATGGCCCCGTCCTCTAACGCGATACTGAAAAACAGTATGTTTGCAATATTTTTTTTTTATGTTTAAACTTATTTATTTTACATGTATTGTGAAACAAGTTCCAACAACTGAGATTAATCACTCTCGATTCTGCTTCCTGGATACATGACCGGTACCTGCGCCGGATGTGAATTAATGAAAGGTTGCAAGGTAGATCACGCTTCTCACGGGATTCGAACCCACGACCCTCATGTCCGGAGACCAAAGAGATTATTTCTGTTGTATTGCACTGTCCGACTTATAATGATGGAGAAACATTGTACTTAACTGCCCATAAAGCCTGGTAGAATTGTGAGAACACAGCAAAGCTATTTACCTGACCAATCCATCACGTTGTGTGAACCCATGTGACCAGAAGCCGCCATCTTCCACCATGTCCGGTTTGATGACGTGCTTGGATCGGTCATTCGTGAGTTCAGAGCGATAGAGATACTGCGCCACCTCGAACGTAGTGTTGTAAGAAGATGGTCCCCAGTTCTTCAGATGGAGGTAGGAAAATAGCGTGGCACCGGCTGCCAAAGGATGGTTCCCGAAATTGGCGTCCTGGTGTAGAAATAGAGAACAGATGGTTGGTGTCTTGAATCGGAAATGTTATCGGGCAAGGTGTAGGGATATTATCCGGTGGTGCTTTCTTTTTGCTTTTTTCACCTTCTTTTGCCAATTTTAATCACATTAGTTGACCATTAACTTGCCGTTTCTGGCAGTATATGATACCCCATGCTTTAAACCGGCGTTACGTCTAACACTCGTAGAGAAATCGCAATCGATTGGCGATGTTTTAAGGTGATTTGCCCCCATCGAATGCGATTTCTCAACCGACTGTTTGACATAACGCCGTTCTGAAGCGTGGGCTTTCATATATCAATAGACGTGACAAAAAGAAGATTCGCCTGATGATATATCAATTGATTGAAAGCATAGTTTCCGTTATTTTCTAGCAAGTGGTTTTGAGAACATTTTAGTCGTATTTTGTCACAGCCAATTGTTATCACTATTCATCTTCAGGCGGGATGATCATGTGATCAATGTTAACGATATAAAACGGATTGCGTATGGCGGCGCCCATGAACAAGTGGATGTTAATGCATTTTTTACAGCAGATTACTTTTGTTTGCCACTATTTTATATACGCCATGTTCCGACATTCAATTTTCCGCAACCAACGATGAATGTTGTTACCAATTTTAGCAATGTCGTTCGGTCTAAGACCCTGTAGAGAATTTCGAGTCGAGGGATGTTTTATGTGGGTCAAAGAACAACCGATTAAAGCCGGCGATTCTAGCGCTTGCTTTCGCTTCGTCTTATCATGGAGGCTTTTCACGTATTACATTAATATAGTATCATCTGGTCATATGAATGCGGATATTTACTTACAAAGAGTTCACGAAAAGTCGCGTGTCGTTCGGGAATGAGATACTCGTCTACATCAAACGTGATAACGTAGTCGTAGCCTCGAAGTCGTTCAAGGCCATCGTAAAGGGCCACTCGTTTGTGTGTCCAGCCATCTTGATTCTTGGTCCCGACTTCTGTCAGCGGTACGCCATGCTCTTAATGAGTGTAAATAGTTTGGCTTTAACCCTTTACCAAACGCAAAATATTCGACTATCTCAAATTGAAAGCGTTTGCAGACGACACATCAAAATGTAATGAAATTGAAAACAATCACTTCATTGCGATGGATACCATTTATATACAGTAGATCTCAAATTCATTGTAACACATTTGAAATTAAATACATGTTTAGTCACTGTATACACGCTCTAAATTATCAAAAACGAATTAAGTTTTCGTAGTCTTTCGATGGCGAGTCTGCAGTGAGTATCATACAATAGTACAGATGTACAGTTTTAAAGAAATCAAGTTTCTCTTATCTGTGAACAAGCAGCTTTATTGGGATATAAATTCAAGATTTCAAGCTTCGACTGTTAGAAATTCAAACGAAATGTTATACAAAATTATAATCATTCCGTTTTGAAACATCAATTTGACTGAAAAATCCCAAATAAATCATTGGCGTTAGGCAGATTGAAGTAATCCAAAATGAATAACGCCTTTTAAAGGCGTTTATTGGGATTTCCTAACTTGCATATACCGATTTCTCGTTCGAAATGCTTCTATAAAATAAGTAAATTAATCGTTAAAAAAAAATGCGAATAAAGCAAGTTTTCATTTTAATGGTATACGTGTATTCATCCGCAGGAGGCAGCTGTGTGTATAATATTAATGAGGTAAAGCACCATTAATACATTGGTTTGTTTCGTCTAAACAAATGCGGTTTACCCTTAAGAACGAATAATAATGAAATTTCGACACTAAAATTAAATTGGGATTTATGTGTCTTTTACGATTTTTAAAGTTATGCATTTAGCTAAGTGGTCATTTATATTTGTATATGTGTATTCATGTATAATGTAGAACATGATTATTAACCTTTAGAATGCTGGGTAATTTTCTAAAAATAGATTTTCGCATCGTCTGTTTTCCAAAACCTTAACTATCTAGTTAATTTTGACGTGGAAAGATACTCAGAGTAGAAAACAGGTGAGATCACAGACCATCCGCCAACTTACTTGGCGGCTAACCTGGATCTTGTCTGTTTGCATAAGCATGGAGTCGGTTCCAGCACTATAAGGGCTAGGTTAATCAAGACATACCTGGGCCGGGGACTGCGAACGGTATTATCTCAACAATCCCTTCCTGTTTGTAGTGTTCAAGTACCCTGGTGGTGTTTATATTTAGCCCAGTGGGATAAAAGTAGACCTTGTTAAAGCCGAACAGCTTGTGTACCTCGACCCAGGATAGGAGCGAGTTGGCCGTAAGGTTTCCAAACACTAGCTGAAATAGCAATATTAACTCTTTACCACCTGCAGACGACTTTTTTTTCTTGAAGCATAGGACTGTAGAAAAGCGTTGAAAACTCGTGAAAAACAATTAGGTCTGCTGTTGTGATATGTCAATAGGGTGAACATATAAACAGTCATGTCTTCATTTGGAATCTGAATAGGAATAATCACAAGCCGATCGCTAGGCAGAAAGCATTTGAAACAAACAATAAGATGCTTCGTAAATATTACCTGGGGAATAATCCTTTCTGTATTTCTTTTTTCATAATTAGAATATTGCAAATCATATATGCTGCTATATATCTCACATACAGTCAATTTGTTATCGTCTGACCGTTCCTGCTAAAAATTTGAAAACAAGATATTGAGAACATAAAATATTATGAGTATTTAACCGAATAGTTCCGGCCAAAACCGGTGTATACTGAGATAGAATGGATTAATCTTGAGGAAAGAATGGGTTTCAAAACGACGAATCATGGGCATTTTACATCAATCCGAACAACTTTACCTTTCCAAAGATCGCAATTTCCCCGGGATGTCGATAAGCAAATGCTGTCTTCAGATAAACCGTCTGATCTGCGGTACACACATTATTCTTCCATCCTTTAATGATCGTCACAAACTCTGGTGGATCTGTTACACCACTACCCCCTTCAACGTAACATATAAACTGTATTGCGGTTAGTGACACATTCTTCATGTTGCTTGTCTTGTTCGCGGAGATTGGGTACTGTTTGACTCGACCGGATCTGTGTTTGACACAGCAAGACACCAGCTCGTCTAGCAGGTGCACGGATACCCAACCCTGTACCGATAGTTTATTCCAGGCGGTTAAGTTAGAGGAGTTACTGACTATTGCACTAAACAGAAGAATGTCATAGCGGTATCCGGGAACGGGCTTTAGTACGCTGTATTGTGATTTCCTGAACAGCTCATTGTCGAATGTAACCTGTAGAAATACATAGAACATCATAATGGAGAACAAAAATATACTAGGAATATGGATAGTTTGTTTCTTTAATCCGACATGTTCTCGGGCAAGGCGTAGGAAAGATTACGAAATCTCAACCAATTCCACGAGTTCAAAACTGAAATCTTAGCTTAAGGCGGTTGGATTCAATAAGGGTTGACTCATGATTTAGAATTTTGAATACTTTGAAGTTTGAAAATACAGAAAAATAGTAACAATCCGCCCAAAAACGCTTAACCGGAAGTTGCACAACCGATTTCGGTCATCACCATGACGGTGCGGTAGAACGTTCAACAGCCGTGCACGTGCATATTTCGATTTTTAATCAATAACAGCCAATATTCACAGCTAATTACTTTTTTTTTATCAGAAAGCCTACTATTAGGTAATATACTATTTCGTAGCTCTATACTGTCGGTGCTAATATAGGAAAAATCACTGATAAAGGCGTTGATCCCAAAACAAACCGAAATAAGAATAGTGTTTCTATTCTCGCAGACAAATTATAAGGAGCGGAGGGTCAGTCTCTCAAGCAGTTGATCATTTGGGTTAATACTTCTTTAACCCTTTCCCAAACAATAACGACATTTGACGACTTTAGAAAACATTGTGGAAAAACGAGCAATTTTTCCTTTTCCCACAATGTTTTCTAGCCTATCAGAAGATTATTTTCCAGTTTCATCACATTTTGAAATGTCGTCTGCAAACCCTTTCAATTTGGGACAGTCGAAAATGTGTTGTTTGGGAAAGGGTTAAAGATTAGTAACATGCTGTAAATAGCATTTTTAACCTCTGGTTTGTGACAGATGGTAATTGCAGTACAGTGAAGCCTCGTTTATCCGGACCCCGTTTATCCGGATGTCTCGCAATCCGAACGAAATTGAAAGGGAACGAAATTATTTGGCCGGTTTGTTTCAGACGAATCTTGAAAACATTGTGGGTAAAGGAGAAATTGCTCGTGACGAGCAATTTCTCCTTTTCCCACAATGTTTTCTGCCATTTCAGAAGATTATCTTTGAATTTCATAACGTTTTGAAATGTCGTCTGCAAACTCTTTCAATTTGGGACGGTCGACAATTTGGCGTTTGCTAAAGGGTTATAAGTATACACGTGCATACAGACTGTTTATGTCTTAATGTGTATAAGAACAGGCTCTTCTTCATAAGTCCGGATGATTCGGCCATCCGGACATTTTGTTGGGAACGGACGTGTTCGGATTAACGAGGCTTCAATGTTATTCGTTTCAAACTACCCGAATAAACCAAGGAGAAAATTAGCTGAAATCTCTAGATCATTTTTCTGTGTTGTCAAAAGGATTGCCAGAAATAGGCAACTACGAGCCAAGCAAAATATTTACTAGATACTTATCACGTGATCAACCATGGGCATTCTTCCTATTTCAGGAATTAGCCTAATCTCTTAAGAAGAGTTATCGTTCGTACATCGCGGATATATGTGGAAGCGTAGCGGGAACCAACTTCTTCGGGTAGAAATTGGAACTACCCCTGAAGTTATTGCTAAAATCATCAATTCGTTTGGTTTATTACTTTATATTTCATATTTACTCTTGATGGTCCGTGTTACAATGTGGTACAAACACTAACACATCTTCAATGTTTGAGACAAGCAGAAACATCTGACTTTAGAACTTTATGATCTTTGCATGATAACTTGTTCCATTGTCAAATTGCCTTTTCATAAGGTTCGTTAAAGTGGCGCTATGTTAAATCATTCAGATGTATTGTTGTTGTATTGACCCTTTCTCAAACAACACATCTTCGACTGTCCAAAATTAAAGGAGTTTGCAGACGACATTTCAAAATGTGATGAAATTGAGAAACTTTCTTCAGATATAGCAGAAAACCTTGTGGAAAAAAGGAGACATTGCTCGTGTCGAGTAATTTCTCCTTTTCCAACAATGCTTTCTAAAGTTGTCTGCAACAAAGTCGTCAAATGTCGTTATTGTTTGGGAAAGGGCTAAAAGGAGAAGGAGAAAGGCTGATGAAAAAATCTAATATTAAAATGTATGAATTGCCATTATTTACATTGTCTTCTACAAGTATGCTAGGACTGAGAAATGCTGCCTTACTAATCCATCTAGTCAGATACAGTTTAAACAATCAGATTATAGAAAAATGCCCTCAGACAATATGCAGTGTGTTTGGAACTTAATTGCCGAATCAGACAGCCAACCCTCCTTAGAAAACAACCAAACGCGTTAAAATGGTTATACCATTACAAACAAACCAAAACAATAACGTATATCACTATTTGACAAATCCCCCAGCCAAATGGTATTGACAGCATCTCTGGTAAGGTCTAAAGGTCGCCTGCAATCGTATCTACTCGGCAATCCCCGTAACAAGTCGGTAGATATACCTCGTAGGCAGTACATGAATACACCAGAAATCCTGGGGTAATTCGCCTTATTTCCGGCGGCTAACGCAAAATGTACACAGGCACTAAATATGTATTTAAATACACACAAATTGGTTAAATATCACAATTGAATGTTTGTTTTTACCCTTTTCATTAAAGATGACCATATCAACACATCTTTGATGCATATTTTGTCAATCGTATCTACTCGGCAATCCCCGGCTTGTGCCGGGGATTTCCGAGTAGATACGATTGCAAACGGACATGCCCTTCGTTGCTGACCTACTTTCAAAAATGGCTCCCCATTGCCTCCGAGGTTATTTTAAGAAATGGCCGAGGTGTTCCGAATGGGTCTCCTGCTGAAGCGTATGGTCATATATGTCTTTAGAATCATCTACGTAATTGTGTCATACTCTATAAACCGGAGCATTCTATTACACAAGTTACAAATAAAATGTACCTATGGTTCTTAATTCTGTCATTTTGTTTTCATATCCTTTTTCCGACCAGGAGCCTGGGTCCTGGTCCGTTTGTGTACCCCGTACTAGCTTACAGTAGCAGGACGCCATGATAACCATTTTATAACAGCAAATCTTACCATCTTCAAATGCAAAATTAAAATTTGTGTGCAGTGAAATAACTTATTACCAAACAGGACATACATATATTTTAATCAAGAGAGGACTTACCTGCAGATGAGATCCCTTGATAATTCCAGTCCCGTATAGATAAATCCACACCACTCCCCACCCACACATAAACAATACCATCAGTTTTAAACACTTGGAGGACGGAAATAACAGTCTTAAGATCTTCATACTTTCCTCAAAGTTTCAATCACTCCTTATAATGCTTAATTCCCGAAATTATGGAATTTGCCAACAACATATTTTAGCTGATATATAAACGTTTGTCTTTTTCAACTGTACAAACTATTTCATTATCTGATACTTTGAAATTCCTATACAACTTGAATGATTGTGTTTCTCATATATGTATTAAACCATTCACGTCCATCTAGCCACTTGTTATGCAAATATAAATAACCATAGCAATATTATCGGTTAATCTGCGCACATTACCAAGAACTCCGCGTTCATCTATGTCGGCTCTAGTCTTGTCACCAATACGTTATTGGACCGGACCGTTCGTAGACTGGCGCACATATAAAGTGTCCGATATCATCTTGCTCCCCGGAGATATATTTTGGGTTCACGTATACGTTGTTTTCAAATTTGACTGGTATGCTTGTTTGTGATATTCAATATATACCCGTCTAATAATGTAGGCACTTTCCCGATTAGATGTGTGATTGAAACGTATTATTCGTGAGATAACGGCACGTTAAATGGTGCTGAATATTGCTTAATGTTTAATTGTTTTAAAAATAATGTGATTCATTCGAAGCGTCTAAATCTATTTATATTATCGTTATGTATTAATTAACCAAAATAAGACAATGCATAACAGAAAACATGCGATAAGATATCTTTTCCCATGTTTTCTGTTACGCACTGTCTTAAAGTGACATCAATTAACTTCTAGTATATTTAAACGCGGTTCTGTACTTTGTGTTTGTCCAATAAACCATTCTGCTTTATACCGTTCCGTTTGAGGCAAACATGTTTCCTGATGTAAGCCATTTTAATTGCCATCTCGCCAGGATTAAACTCCCGTTGACCCGTGTCTCTGCATACGCTGTTAAAATGCCGAAAAATCCCCCATCCCCTCTTTTTTTTCTGGTCGGAGATGGCGCTATCGAAAGGAGTATTGTTTGCTCTTGTTTGTTTGATATGTGAGTACCTATATGTTACATCATGATGCATGAGAAGTGTCGAATAGTAAAATAACCAGTCGAAGTAAAATACGGATTTGAATGTTTGACTGTGGCACATTTCGAACAGGAGATATTGAGATTGAGTATATGGTAGTGGGTACATATTTTTGTTACTTTATAGAACAGAACATGCATTTATCTAACGAGAACATAATATATAGCCATGTCCACATTCAAGTATGGTTTATACTTGTCAAGCTGTCGCAGTGTCCATCTCATTATGTATGCATAAATTGAACCGTTTCGGATCAAACCTAATTCGCCGTGTCTAATCCTGCACGCCGCCCCAAGCACCGTGGATAATTGATCATACAGAATCGTTGACCCAGCAAAGGATGGAGACAACATGTTTCGAGAAACAACGTAAATAACCCAAAACACAAACACTCAAAAACAGACTCCGACGTTAATGGTATGATAAATGTATTTTTTTTTTTTCGCTTATTAGACGTGCTTTGGGTTTATCATCAGTATAACGCCGTCAAATCTTCGTAATTTGTAGAAAAATGAATCCAAAGCCAATAACCACCATTCACAATTAGCAACACTCTTATTTACATGTATTTCATCATTTCAAATGTCTGTATGGAGCGCAAGTTTATTGGTTAATAGATATGGAGAAAAAGGAAACTTCTCATATCTGTCATTTCTCCTGACTTATTGTCATTCATGGTAAAGTAATAATATTATTTACTAAATCAAGTTATTTATTACCTTTTTATCCTTTTTACTAGTTGTTAGTTGTGATAATGTTTTGATTCACACAGTTTATCACAGACTGTATGAAGACTTCGTAAAGGGGTTACAAAATTTGGACAGGCAAGGTTAAAATATTACCGTTTGTTACACGGTAGAGAATTCTTAGTCGAATACTGGCTGTTCGGACATGCGCGCCTGTTTACTGCGATTTCTTTACCTAATGTTTGACATAACACCGTATAAATCATTGGTTATTATATACAGTGAACCCTCGTTTATCCGAACACGTCCGTTCCCAACAAAATGTCCGGTTTACCGAATAATCCGGACTAATGAAGCAGAGCATGTTCTTATTCACATTAAGACATAAACGGTCTGTATGAGCGGTGTATAGTTATAACTCTTTAGCAAACGCCAAATTGTCGACCGTCCCAAATTGAAAGAGTTTGCAGAAGACATATCAAAACGTGATGAAATTCAAAGATAATCTTCTGATAAGGCAGAAAACATTGTGGGAAAAGGAGAAATTGCTCGTTACGAGCAATTTCTCCTTTACCCACAATGTTTTCAAAAGTCGTCTGCAACAAACTGGTCAAATAATTCCGTTCCCTTACAATTTTGTTCGGATTGCGAGACATCCGGATAATCGGGGTCCGGATAAACGAGGGTTCACTGTACCACCATGACCGAAAAGTTGATGGTCAACTCATGAGGGGTACACAATGCAGCAATCATTATCAAAATTAAGTGGGGAAAAAAAGCACAAAAACCTAGACGCGGCCATCTTGTTCGGACATCAGATCATAGACATTGGTCACGTGATCCTCTCCATGTATCATTTAATATGGACATAACATAACCCCTCAATACCCCATTGTACAGCATCTACCGCAGATAGAGCCTTTGGAGCTAACTGTGACAAAGGGAAGTAATGGCTTCTTTGATTAATTTACTCTTTCATATCATTGGTTGGTTTCTATCGAATACATACAGAAACTGTTTCTTTTCACGTAACGTTTTGTCGGAAGAGGTTGCTTTAAATATGGAAATATATGAAAATGAGCAAATTCACCATTACACTATGATTACCTCATATGACCCCACGGGACTTATTGCGATCCGGAGCGGTATTTTTCGGATGTCCTTACTGTCTAATCAGGTAAGACTCTTGTCCATTTCTTCGTCGATATTAGATGTATTCAATGAAGCAAAGACGAAAACAGTAACAAAAAGGGCATAATGATAAGCCGAATTGACCGTTTCTTTCACGCTCAACCTGGGATTCAAACCCATGATCACAGGGTCCAGAGGTTGTTTGTTGTTAGGCAGCAGTTCGGCCATGGGGTGGGCACGACACTATAGCATTGTCGAAAAGTCATATTTGAAATGCATAAAAAGATCTTAAATCATTCTTCTATCAATGTCCAAATTTGAATAAATTTGAAATACTCATACCATCAAAAACGATATATATATATATATTCTATTTAGATAAAATGTGTAAGCTATAAACATGTTTTTAATGTTTAATGCTGAATGAAATTATGTTATATTATGTTAAGATATGGGTGGCAAGATTAGAATGAAAACCAACGCACAAATACAGTTTATAAATCTATTATAATAAAGTTACATAAATATCACTGAACGTGTAAAATAAATCTATAAAAAATGAACTTATAATACATAAGATAACATAAAACTAAGATCGTATTGGGAAAAGAATCATCACAGTAAAAAATAGAAAATACAACATATTATTCATTTATCATTTTAATGAAAATCGAACCAAGTTACATTATAATAAACGACTTGGCCATAACTTAACATTTGTACAAACTGATTCAATTAACAAATCTAGATAACCAAGATTTCGAATAAAATGAGTATTTCGAAGAGCATGCTGTTCAAATTTGATTCTATCAAACCCGCTTGCAGATTCCTATTATATTTTCTTCACAGCAATGATTTAAATGACAAATCCCAAAACAGTGACTTTTGAGATAAACTACATATACATGTACAGTAATATGTACATACACGAATTGACGCTTCCTGAATCACTTATGCTTTCAATTTGCTACTTTAAGTTGTACATCAATCAATAATACAAAACTGTATAGTTTCAAGGACATTTTATTTGTCATCCAAATTTTCGCTTCTGTGAAAAAGCACCTTTAACCGTTTCCCAAACAATAAAGACATTTGACCACGTTGTTGCAGACGACTTTAGAAAACATTGTCGGAAAAGGAGAAATTGCTCGTAACGAGCAATTTTTCCTTCTCCACAATGTTTTCTGCCCTATCAGAAGATTATTTTCCAATTTCATCACATTTCGAAATGTGGTCTGCAAACCCTTTTAATTTGGGACAGTCGAAAATTTGTTGTTTGGGAAAGGGCTAAAGAAGTTTTCTTCCCTTGTAAAAAGCAACAAATCGTATCATTCCTGTCCTTGAATCAACTTATACGTCGGGGTAGCGTTTTACTAAACATTTTACGATAAGAATTTACGTAAATTCAAAACAATCTCCCCCTTATTTCACTATTGAGATAAGCAATATTGCAAAGTAACAACACTCACAATTGTCTCTCTGAGACCCTTCCAAGTACATGTCACATTACATATTTATACTTTTATTTGTGATGATATTAATCACATTCGACATATGCAAATACTTTACGTAAAAAATTCGTTTAGTAATACAGTACCACGTATATCAGCACAAGAAGTGCACACTACTTGTTCAGAATCGCCAACGGTTTTCCCTCACTCTTTTATTTTCATTGCGTCTTTCAACCGACATCAACAAGTCAGTTGTAAATAACCAATACAGTCGTCTCTCTGAACATTTGCTCATTTGCTTTGTATCCAGTTGGAACCGACAATATAGACTTGATTGCCAGATGATCAGGTATTTAAAAGTAATCAAACTGAAATCATATGGTATAATTGCACTCACCCTACGTTTTATATAAAACAAATTCTCACAAACGATTCATGATAAGCTGTTCAATATCAGGAAAATGGATTTGGCATTTTGGGTGTAAACCTGAGTTTAATACACGTGGTTACAAACATAGATTATGATTGGCTTGTTTCACTTAAACAATGGTTTTCTTGGTAACTATGGTTTTACATCGTGATCTTTCTTGTGGATGGATGTTTCAAATGGCTGCAAATGGAAACTGGTTAATCTATATATGTTTGGTAATCTAACCTGGAGCTCTAAATGAAATTTAAAAAAAAACGTAAGCATGTCATGACATGAAACCAACAAATTGGTCACGTGAATGACCTTTTGATTTTATAAGCCTGGGTATAACACGACCATTATAAAAGGGTGGATTATATTTTTATGTTCAAAATATTCATACGACATTGTGAACAAGCTCTAATGACTCATTTAAGTCTCTTTCTATTTCAGAATACCTCACTTAATTAGATCTGCTGTAGAAAGTCAAAACTTTTGTGACGAAAGAAAAAAAAAGATAATTATGACCAATTCAAATAGTTTGTCCCTTTTGTTCTGCACGAGAAAATACATGCTAGTTCTGGTTTTATTGTCCTCTGCTTTTGCTTTGAAATTCGGACCAGTGCTTTTGATATGATGGTATTGGGTAATGAATAAAGACTCTTTTGTCATACCCACACACGTGTCTACCAACAATTCAGTCATTAAACAAAACTTTGCACAGGTACCTCATACGTAAACTCACAATGTATACAACAGCGAACCAACTTGATCTTGGGCACTTGTTTCTTTTAATGCTTTCTCACCTGAGTGAAGGTTTACCAATATTTCTTTATATATAAGTTCTAGCCTGGTGCCTCCACATAATTCTTTCACCAGCCAGTGTAACGCAAAAAAGGAGCGAATTAAGTTTTTAAAAGTAGTATTTTAAAATACAACCAGGCATATCTTTTTTTGCGGAAACCCCTCAGAATCGTGATGTTTCAATATAAAACAAAATTTCTATAATAACATATTGCAGTTTATCCGAAGACGCCATCGAAACGATTTGAACAATCCTTTAGTGTTATGAGTAGAAGTATGTACTCATATAATCTCATAAATCAAATTATGTTTCAAGTGAACTCTATTACCCATGCGTTAAAAGACATTAAGCTTGACGATATTTTATAACAAGATGCCAGTAACTAAGAAAGGTTCTACTGGGTCTCCTTGAATGGTTGGTTTCCATATTAAGGCGATCGATGTCTTACAAGCCACACTATGTCTTTTTTAACTACAAACTAACTTGTGTTAAGCAGCCACCCTTTTAAGCAGCCAACCTGCCTTAAACAGCCACTACAAAAAGTCCCATTGTTAGATTTTTAGTGTAATTCAATTTGTGTTAATCAGCCAACCTGTCTTAAATAGCTAATTTACTCTGTCCCATAGGCTGGCCTCTTAACACAAGTTTGACTGTATGGTCGTTTGAAACAAACGTGATTGTATACAACTATAGCCCTAGTAATGACTGCCTAAGATCGGCTCTTGCAATTCGTACCTGGCATGTTAACCCATTACCAAACAATAACGATAGGTGACCAGTTTGTTGCAGACGACTTTGGAAACACTGTTGGAAAATGGAAAATTCTCGTAGATCAATTTTTCCTTTTCCCATAATGTTTTCTGCCCTATCAGAAGATTAATTTTCAATTTCATCACAATTTGAAATGTCGTCTGCAAACTCTTTTAATTTGGGACAGTCGAAAATTTGCGCTTGATAATGGGGTTAAATGAACAACACGTTACGATTGGTTATAAAATGTTACATGTCCGACTGTGAATAGGTTCTTCAATGGGCGGTTTATTGGGAAGTACATGGTCCTGGTTCTTTATCTTGTTATGTATGATGAGCACTTCTTTACTTTTCGGCGACAGACCGTTCTCAATCTCATTATTCGTAACGTGGGATTTCTGAACATGCGCCATATTGGAGTTCTTCGCCGGGGACAAATTGAGCGGGCTTTCAAAGCCGACTTTAGTACGTTTAATGTCCTCGAATGAGACTGGAGAATAAAGCGAGCGAACGTCTGCTTCTCGGTTCTTGTTGTTAAGGATGTCCTCTGTGCCCTTGACCTTGGACAGCTCCTCGAGAAGCAGGGAACCAAACGGACATGAAGACGAGGCGTCCTCTACTGGATCCCGGCCCTTCAACCAATAGGATTTCATGTGGCCTTTTCCCTGGAAAATAACGGTAGATACGAATGTAACTCAATCTTCTTGATTTTCTACTTCTCTATCAACTAATTAGAAATTAGCTAAAGGTCATCAATAAACAAATGTTGGATATATCAACTTGAATACTTTCTGCTTTGTTTCTTTATATGGCACTGTATCATCCAGCATGATGCAGGAGAAAAGTGCTGCACAATGCAAGTTCCGGCAAATCATCGGTTATCAACCCTATCGTACGTGATTACGGAAGTTCGTCTTTCTTGGATATGAGACCATCCCGGAATGCAACATTACATTTTGCCCAATCAGTTCAGAGTAGCATTATCTTCTATCAACATTCTATCAATCAATCGTCTATATTTACCTTTAATGCTACACTGCCTCGCTCCTCTATGATGTAAGGATAGTCAAGTAAATGGTTTCGTGTCGTCTCGCTAATATGTATCATATTCGCCTGAAATATCGAAAAAAAGTCGTATGAATACTTTGAACATAAAGGTTGAATACCCATATTCTGCCACTTTAGAACTCATTCTTTCGTGGGATTACTTCGGTCGTTCTCGGTTTAACTCGGTCGGGGACGGTAATATTCGCATTGGACCAAATAGCACGACACCGCAACCGAGGTTTACCGAGAACTACCTCAGTAATACGCAGACATAATGAGTTTAAAATGGCGGACTATGAGTGCTCTACCTTAATTGTAAAGGATGTTTAGCGTATCGTTCATTAGAAGGAAGGGAATACTCTCCGACGGAGGAAGGTAAGAAGACCGATTTCTTCTGAGGTTTCTATGGTTAGTATAGTCGCCTTCTATATGCAATATTCTATGTGCTGATGTAACGCTTCTGGCATCAAAAAGCAAAAGTGGAAATTCTAAACGTGGATAAATATATTCATAAAGCCATTATTCTGAGGCAAAACGTTCTAACCACATCAGAACGATATGTTACTCATCGCTTATATCTTGTCCTATCATGACATCACAACCATCTGAAATCAATGTCGTTATTTCATAGTATGCATTTGTTATTTGTATTAAACTGCAGGGAGGACAGGTATTTTGAAGTATGCCAACAGAATCAAGTTGAAACCGAATATCATTTTATACTTATATATCCAGAAACTTGAGAACTAAATTCTTAAAGTGCACCTTTCCTTCATTACCATTTTTTATCCATAATGTATACTTACATGAATTTATGTAAGTTTATCAAAGACTCTTTAGTATTAAGAAATACTATAATTAATTTGTCTAATGCGAATCAAGAAAAGCAAGTATTGATTCGTAATAGAGAAGAAATGTAACAATATTAACTTAGAAAAATAGGATCATTAACTCTCCATGTTTTATAAATTGTTATGTATTCATCATGCATGTCGCATGATGTTTTATATTGTATATATAGCGTAAAGTGCCGACATGCCTGATAAAGAGATTTGAGCTTGAGTTTTTGCAAAACTCGTTATTGTATTGCATTGTTTGAGGACTTATTTCTTCCCCTAAAGAACTTTGTTTAACTACTGGCGTTTTCTCTCACAAATAATGTACATATTAACATGCTCACTTTAAAGCAGCGTTTTGTGTTGCGACTATACATGTACTGTTTTATGTTGACTGACAAAAAAATCAGTCTGTGCCACAACATTGTTCGAATTCAACGAAAGGACATTCTTTCTCTAAGACACCGGGTCTTAATGAAGCATGTTGCATGTTATGCAGTGAAGGGAAGCAGTTAAGAACTAATCGCTGAATTCAATGATTGCACTTTATACACGCGAACTGGCCATCATTCTATTAATGACGTACAATAACATTTTCTTTCTGGTGCAAATGACAATGGTACATTAGCAAGATGGACAAATAACAAACACATAGTCAATGTGTTTTATACATTAACAAAAATCATGGTAAACGTATCCTCGATATTTTGGTGTTACATTTACTAACGGATGTTAATCGGACAGCGTTTCGAATGCGGTCAGTTGGGATACGCCCAAAATAATAAATGCATTACTCATTGCAGATGTTAACATGCATCTGAATTGAGAATTGAGAACATCGATCGGACTTCAATGCTGTGATTGACCTATTGGAGTACACTGATGTTAGTTGCTTCTAGATTTATTATCATTATCGATGGAATAAATACAGCTCAAATCAACATCCGAAGTTTCTGTGAAAGGATACAAGCTTTAAGCATTTTCTATGGTAGTTTTAACATGTTTGAAGATGATATTTCGTTATTATTCATGATTGCAAAAGGGGTAATGGTTTTGGGGTGCATTTCCCTTTTTTCTCAGTGATAACAATTAAACAAATACAAATGTAGTTGGAAACTCCAAACAATGTTGAAAAATTTAGCTTTAAATCTGTATCAGTAGCAAGATGGCATTGAGTGTTGAATTATTTGATGCTGTTGTTCAGATGAATGCGACATCGTATTAGAAAATATTTATGGTTACTTCCCTTTATTTTTAACTCAGTACATGTATAAAAAACAATGCAAATCTGGATTACATCCCCATGTGACAAAAGTAATGGATGCTCATATGTGAGGAAATCGAGAAAGCATTTAAACTCGAGAAATGTCGTCTTCATGTGCCGGTATCTACATACCGGTCATATTTACATGGAACTATGTTTTCAATTCGTATTGCTGAGCATTTTACCAAGAGAGTCATGAGGGGATAGCAATGCTAACGTTGTCTTTGTTCTTTGGGCTGAACCGGCCATGGTTTATATATGTATATTTATATATATTCCTTAGCATTCATCTAAAAATATTCTACCACTACGCAACTGCAATTTCAAAACTATCCAAGGCGTTTTCTTAAAAAAGCGATAGTGGACATGATAAAAGGAGGAAAATGGGTTTCAACGTTATTCTTACACATGCGATGGTGACGTTAGCTCAACATTTGAAAAATGATTTAAACCCTTTACCAAACGTCAAATTTTCGACTGTCCCAAATTGAAAGAGTTTGCAGACTACATTTCAAAATGTGATGAAATTGAAAAACAATCTTTTGATAAGGCAGGAAACCTTGTTGGAAAAGAAGAAAGTGCTCGTTAAGAGCAATTTCTCCTTTTCCCACAATGTTTTCCTGAGTAGTCTGCGACAAACTGGTCAAATGTATTAGTGTTTGGTAATTGGTTAAATGCTTTAGCTTTTATACTTACAGCCCCATTGGTCTCCATACGAGAGGCCGTATTGACAGAATCACCAAACAGACAGTATCGCGGCATCTTGATACCCACAACACCAGCGACCACATTCCCTGAATGGATACCTACAATGAACAATCAAACACAGCGATAGAATACGAACACGAATGGTTTATTCTCAAACAATGTGTCTTATATTTACAACTTGCAAATAAACCGACAATAAATACAATGCCATTTCTATTCAAACATTTTGATACCTCAATGTGAGACGGCATATGGGCCAAAATACCTTAATTTCATTTAGTCTTTTAGTTTTCTTGTTCGCTTGTTCATTGTTGAGGATCTTATGGAACATTGTCTGTTTACATTTTTCAAATAGGTTTCCCCGTTAAATAATGTCTTTATTATTTATCTTAACTACAAAGCTTGAGCCATCACACTCATGAATCATGGTATCGGTTTTATCATTAATCATTTCTTACATTCTTCTCTGAAGGCGCACATTTAGTTATCGTAATGTTCAATGTGATAGAAACACACAAGGACAGATGTTCATGACAAACCATCTACAATGAAACAATAATGTGTTACATGAATGTGTCGTTTCTAGGCTCGTAGTAAATAAACCATCTTAGACATAATCGAAAACGCCTATGGTAAACCATAAAACACTTATGTTGAAGAACGAATTGCACGTTGATATTAAGTCAATCTATCAAATATTCGTCTGAATTAATACCTTTATCATATGGGCCACGTCACGGGAAAAGGGGCACTCGGACAAAGCAAACAGTGTAGCCCCAGACCAGCCGCCACGTCACTGACGTGGCGGCTGGTCTGGGGTTACACTGTTTGCCATCTTAGAGGACATGTCAAGTTCTACCTTTAAATAAATACAAATGATAACTGTCGTGACTAGATGCTGGAATAATAGCGCCAAGAAAGATCTGAGTCAGCAGTTTTTAGTTATGTCCGAGTGCCCCTTTTCGCGTGACGCGGCCCATATGTCGATCTTTGGCCGGATGACCCCGTAAGAGGTATTGGAGTAAACATCTTGTAGAACTCATAAGGCTTTGCTTGAAATTGCTATCGAACAGGAAAGGTCGTATCACACACCTTCTCGTATCTGCATACTCCCGTCTGTTGACGGGTCCCGGAATATTTACTCACCTACTCGTATCTGCATACTCCCGTGTGTAGACGGGTCCCGGAATATTTACTCACCTACTCGTATCTGCATACTCCCGTCTGTTGACGGGTCCCGGAATATTTACTCACCTACTCGTATCTGCATACTCCCGTGTGTAGACAGGTCCCGGAATATTTACTCACCTACTCGTATCTGCATACTCCCGTGTGTAGACGGGTCCCGGAATATTTACTCACCTACTCGTATCTGCATACTCCCGTGTGTAGACGGTTCCCGGAATATTTACTCACCTACTCGTATCTGCATACTCCCGTCTGTTAACGGGTCCCGGAATATTTACTCACCTTCTCGTATCTGCATACTCCCGTGTGTAGACAGGTCCCGGAATATTTACTCACCTACTCGTATCTGCATACTCCCGTCTGTTGACGGGTCCCGGAATATTTACTCACCTACTCGTATCTGCATACTCCCGTGTGTAGACGGGTCCCGGAATATTTACTCACCTACTCGTATCTGCATACTCCCGTCTGTTGACGGGTCCCGGAATATTTACTCACCTACTTGTATCATTCGGAACACCTCGGCCATTTCTTAAAATAACCTCGGAGGTAATGGGGAGCCATTTTTGAAAGTAGGTCAGCAACGAAGGGCCAATCGTATCTACTCGGCAATCCCCGTAACAAGCCGGGGATTGCCGAAAAGAGCCGATTGACAAAATATGAAACAAAGATGTGTTGATATGATCATCTTTAATGAAAAGGGTAAAAAACCCATTCAATTGTGACATATAACCAATTTGTGTGTATTCAATAACATATTTAGTGCCTGTGTGCATTTTGCGTTATCCGCCGGAAATAAGGCGAATTACCCCAGGATTTCTGGTGTATTCATGTACTGCCTACGAGGTATATCTACCGACTTGTTACGGGGATTGCCGAGTAGATACGATTGCTACTTGTATCTGCATACTCCCGTCTGTAGACCGGTCCCGGAATATTTACTCACCTTCTCGTATCTGCATACTCCCGTGTGTAGACGGGTCCCGGAATATTTACTCACCTACTCGTATCTGCATACTCCCGTCTGTTGACGGGTCCCGGAGTTCCTTCATCGCCTCCAACATGTCGAGAGCCATGTCACATGTGTGTAACGCGTGATAACGCGTCACTTCCGGGGCACCCGACACCACCATGTACGCATCGCCGATAGTCTCCACCTTTAGGCAGAATGAGAGGATATATTAATTAATTAATAGATAGGTAATATGATCATAGATTAAACAACCATTCAAGTATTTACTATAATTGATCAATCTTAAATTTTTCGTATAAATATTTTTGTATATCATTGTTGTATTTCAAAGGGTGACAACGCCGTTCTCAGCATTTTTTTTTTCTAGATCTACATTGGCGACGTCTCATTCTTTCATGCTTTCTGGGTAATTTACCGGTGGAAGATTAGAAAATAAACATTTTGGGATGAAATGACTATCCGCTTTAAAGGATCAAGTCATGGGACCACATCCGCGACACATCACAGATCAAAACGATGTCCTGAAGAAACATGAACGAATGTATTCATACAAAAAGCTTTAAACAATTGCTTTGAATATAGAATCTTGAAAGAAGACCCAATGCTTGCGCTGTACACTTGTACATGTGCATCAATATTAGGTAAATAAACAGTAAGCAGTTAACAGTTTTTATTTAACCTTAAAGTCATTTGTAGTGCTAAATCTTCGCGTAAGTTCAAATACGTTTTCTCTTTTTCCATATGGAGAAAAGCAATATTGCAAGGTAACACGTCATTGAAAGCGTCTCTCCAAGATATAGGATCCTATCCATATATATATATATATATCAGTTTCGGCTTACGCAAATGTTTTTTAAAGTCATTTAGTAGAACGGTTCCCTATTACCCACCTTATAGACGTTATGTTTTTCACTGAGCGTATCAAACTGTGTGTACATGGCGTTTAACATGGAGACCACCTCCATTGGCGAGATCTGACTACAGATGTGGGTAAACCCGACAACATCACTGAACAAAATAGTCACGTTATCGAAAACCTGAAAATAAAAATAATAAAGAAATTACAAAATGTTTATGACTATAATAAGTTTCACTTTCCTCGCCAGACTACTTAAGATGTATTCATTTGGAAGCTTGCACTTAACCCTATGAATGCCGAGTAATTTTCTAAAAACATTTTCTTGTGTCAGTCTGCTTTCCAAAACCTTAGGAAACTTGCACTTAATGTTTCGAAAACTATGACAAAACCTATGACAATAATTAAGGCATTTAAAAATTATCTTTAATTCGTATTTTGAGCAAGAGGCCTTTGTTTACTGATGGTGGGAGACGAGTCAGAAATTTCCTACGGAGGTCGTTATACAGTAAAAAGTAGTTCATGAAAACTTAGAATGGTACTTTGAGTGTTAATTCTATGCTCAAAGGATGCGCGATGTTTTTGATATTTTGTGGGTGTTGGCCATGTTTTAAACCTTTGTGGTTTTTTTTCAGAACTACTTTTCGTGGAAGGCGAAGCACTAAGGAAGACGTCCTTCGCTGACCCCAGCAATTTTGTATGAGATTTAAGAGGGTTTTATTCAGTATTCTGTGTAGGAGTGTCCCCCGTTATAATAACGTGACCTCTTGAGGTAAGGTGCAAACGAGTTATCAACTGAATATCTGTGTGGAGTATATATTAACACTTTACAGAAGTGATCTGTCTAGTCAATACCCTCTGGAATATATATTATCACCTTTCATAACGACAGATCTTCGATTGTCCAAAATTAGTCAAGGTCCCAGACGTCAATTAAAGCTGTTACGAAGACGAAGGGAAGTATTGTGGTTACATTGGGAGTGTTGTCAGAACATTTGGAATTTGTTCTTTTCAATTGATTCGTTTTAAGATACAAGTAAAATTACAATTGTTAGGTGAATAACTCATAACATTGGTTAAAACGTTTCTTTTAATGTGTGTTTAAACATTTGACAGTTTGCAAGTCAATATAAAACTGCGTTGAAATAATTCCGTTTTTGTAATACGGTGTAAGATTAAGTAAAAGATAGCTACAGAACGTAAATCTGATTCAGAATGTGTCATGTACTATTATTGGCAGATAATAGGTTTTATGCTTCCAGATGGTATTTTACAGGGTTAACCATGCAGCTGCTATACAGTTTTAAAGAAATAACATCTAAAGTGTCCTAGTTTTCTTTTACATCTGATAACAAGCAGCTTTAAAATACAATGTAAAAATTAAAATAATTGATTGGTGAATTGTTATGGTAAAAACTATAGTTGAAAATGTTTCCAAGGGAAAAAAAATTTGATTAGTGAATTGTCTGAACTGATGGATGGTGTTTTAAGGTGCATCGGCAGCTATGGTCATTTAGCGCGCATTATGATGATGTGGATAATTGTATATTGAATCATTTTCAAGCTAAAATATATTCGGTTGTGAATTATCTAGACCAAAATCTCAAATGTTTCCTTAAAACTCACTTACATCTTTGAATTCGTTGACAGGTTCTTCGGTTACTGATCGTACCATTACCAAACAATAACGACGTTTGACCAGTTTGTTGCAGACGATTCTGGAAAACATTGTGGGAAAAGGAAAAATTGCTCGAAACGAGCAATTTCTTCTTTTCCCACAATGTTTTCCGCCTTATCAGAAGATTATTCTTCAATTTCATCACATTGTGAAATGTCGTCTGCACAATCTTTCAATTTGGGTCAGTTGAAGATTTTGCGTTTGGGAAAGGGTAATTTGACAATAATTTGAAAGGTTTTCTGCCAAATTCAAGTAATATTAAACTATCCCTCTCTAAAAGAGACAGAGCGAGCGATAGGACGGGATGCGTTTTACGACGTATGCTATTGTTAGTGACCTAGGAACCGGTTGCCAATCTATTACTTAGAAAGGAAGCAGGGAAAACCGATTTCCCCCAAATAAGACGACAAATCAAACATGGACGGATATGCATTGTATCGGCTTTCATAACGTATTACGATAGATGTATATAAAAACATACTTCTAAACGTATCATAGTTTTCTATCACATAAAGCTAAGGCAATTAACAAAGAGAAGTGAAATGGTGAACTATGTTTAGTTGAAAGTTTAAACTTTCTTTTTCTTTCCGATCATGTCAAAAATTTGATATTGCAGTGAGAAGTGTATTGTTTCGACAGTACTCAGGTTCATGCATTTTAAGTCGTTTCACAGTCTTTTTATGTATACCATGCGCATGAGATTATCATTTTATAACTAAAAACAAGAAATAAAGAAAGAAAAAAAAAGAGAAACATGTGTATACTTTAACCGAAAACATGCAAAAGTATGTTTAAAAAAGGACTTCTAGAAAACTTTTTATATTACACCGGATTGTAATAAGGAACCATTCAACATCACGAACTATCAATAAAAAGGGAAGAATGTGGTGTTTGGATGCGATAAGATTCAACAGAATAAAAGAAATGAAGCAATGGGAACGCTAGTACTCTAGCAGCAACGTTTATTCATGAATTGTTAACCCTTATAGTGCTGGAACTGACTTCATGCTTATACAAACAGGTTAGATCCAGGCCAGCCGCAAAGTAAATTGGCGGCTGACCTGTGATAGAACCTGTTTGCTAGTCTGAGTATTTTTCCTCATCAAAATTAAGCGGATATGTAGAGTGTTGTAAAGCAGAGGACACAAAAATCTATTTTTTAGAAAATTACCAAGCATACTAAGGGTTTAGGAAGTGGTGACACATTGCTAATCAAAATGGGCTTATTCTAATCCATTCTAAGGAGGCATGTTACCCAGTTTCGCGACAAAGTTCGCCGATTTCCTCACCTTTCAGAATGAGAATTGTTACCCCTAACTCCATAATATCATTATTTGACTCATCGAAACTTACATACTTAATAATCCATCGTGACAAATGGACAAAATGGTTGTGACAACCAATTTTTTTCCTTTAGACACAATAGTTTTATGCAATAATGTTTTTGAATTCATTTACGTTGTTTTTAGTCTGTTATTAACTGAAGTAAAGGGTATTTCAACCCTTATAGTGCTGGAATAGGCTTCATGCTTATGGTAACAGGTTATATCAAGTGAATTGCCGGCTGGCCTGTTATCTAACTTGTTTGCTACTCTGAGTAATTTTCCTCGTTGAAAGTAAACTGATATTTAAGGCTTTTGAAAGCAGACGAGACAAAATCCTTTTAGAAAATTACACAGCAATCCAATGGTAAAGATGTCTTATCAGTCTAAACATTTTACTCGATCTTTTATGTCACACGCTATGCATCTGAATCCATTATGATGTGCGCTAAAAGTGCGCTCTTCAACCCGATTTGTCGGTATAATGCTTAAATTGCCGACGAGTCCTCTTAAATAGATGAGCCGCGACGCTAAAATGCCAGTACTAACCTCATCCGAATGATCCAGACATATATATTTCATTATAAAACGCAATTATAGTTTTGGTCGTCCAAATTAATATAAACCCACAAATCGCCGTAATTAATGGTCATAAATAGAGAAAACAGTCATCAAGAAGGAATTTGATATGCTTCGTCACAAGCGATGTGAAATAAACAAGTTTAAACTAATGCAATTCGTATTCAGTCTTACTTGTAAATGTCAAAGCAAGCCTTAATGTACGACCTGATAGGATCGCCTCTTGAATCATCTCGTTATGAGGAAATACACGGAAGTGATTCTCGTGGATTAGTCTAATATAAACGCACAGACGGATCGATTATAATGCCCTGCCATGGGGGAGAAAGCCAGTATGTCCCCATATATCTGCATAAGAGGATGGCCCTATATGGCCACTGGTTAAGGTCTTGGTCTTGTCGCACGGGACTGCCGAGTTCTCAAAGCTTTCGTCCCAATCAATTTTTAAAAGATACTTTTCGTAATAGAATATGTTTTAACTAATTATCTACAGCAACACATGCAATTTTCGTGTCTGTATCTTTGAGCAAGACACTGCAGGGCTCGGCCAAGTAATTGTGAAATCCAGGAAAGACGTGGAAACGGTAGCGTGTGGATCGAATTTACTAACATCGCCAAGCGCAACAACAGTTTAGCTTTTTCATGGCGTCCTTTTTCATGCGCTAGCTTGTAACAGCAGCGTGCTCGTGTACAATGACGTCACAAAACAACGAAACGCGTAATTCTTCATGAACATAGCCGCTCATTGAAGATAGGCATGCGGTCTATTTGAATCGCACTGATTTGGAACTTTGAACAAAATATTGCCCGGATTTTCGAACACTTTGTATTGGCAATTCAGAATCAGAATCAGAATAATTCTATGTGGCTTATACAAATACGCTACATCGTCATTTTAAGCAATATATTTACTAATGTATTTGATTGTTGTCGTCTGCTAATGTTAACATGTCTAAGACTATATCAATCTTTTTCTTTTTGGCGACAATTGAAGTTTAAAAAAGACAAATCAGAATTTTCCATTAAAGGCAGAATTTCAATGCATCATTTACATCATGAAAACCAATACGACTTCAAGCGACAGTGAATTGTCGCTCTTTTCCTCCAAGATAAAGGTCACATGTGCCGGAGTTAGATAGATACATCAATGTCTAAACACGACAGTCATCTATTGGATTTATAGTGCAAGAGAATATGGGATCGATTCGCTGTGGATGAAACGAAGCATACACAGTGCACGAATAATCACTGATTAATGATTTGCCCAAACTATGAAGATTTACTATTAGTATTTTTTCCTTAAAAACTATATCTTTTACTGCAGTTAATGAATTCGTCAACATTTATCAACTCAAAACAGAACTGTTACACTTAATACTGCACAATTTAAAAAGGCATGCTTTCAGAATTAGAAACACTGAACTTGTGAAACAACACTTTTTTCATAACAATTATTGCTATATTCCTCTGTCTATTCAACGGAAAGCATGTCTTCATTGTGTTTACTTTTTTCTGAAAAGTACATGTTATTTTACTTTTGTAACCAACAGTGTTCATGCTTTATTCTCGATTGTGTACGTTAATATCATATTTAGGCTAAACTATGTGATATTGCACCGCAATAATTCATACATAAAATCGTTCACGAAGTTTTCAGAGGTGTTCGAGTGGAAATCAGACACTTTTACACGTTTCCTCATCAGACATACGTCCAAGCCGTTGCGAAACCGTTACAAAAACACTAAAGGTACAAGACCTGTTAGGAATTACTTCCAGAGGTCGCTGTACAGTAAAATAGTTCATGAAAATTTAGAATGTTACTTTATGCGTACAGTATATGCTTATAGGATGCAAGAGTGAACCTTGTTTGGTGAATTTTGATCTTTTGTGGTTGTTGGTCGTGATTTTAAGCATTTGGTTTGTCGTATTTGCCAGAACTACTTGTCGCGGAAGGTGAAGCGATAATGCAGCCGCACTTCGCTAACCTCCTCATTTTTTATGCGATTCTAGAGTGTGGTATAAAGACTTTGCCGATAGAGAGAGTGTCCGTTTATCGTCCTGTTTCTTAAGCAAGCAATCGACTGCTTACTGAGTGTGGATAGATGGAAAAAAGGAGGATTAACCCTGACATTTGTAATGGATGGCACAATGGAGGGGTCAAAATGGCTGTGTTATATATAGAAAAATTGGAGGGCCAAAAGTTATTGGACTGCCACCTTACGTCAAAATTATCAAATCCTATATTACCCTCAGATCACTTAAGTGGTAGGCTTCTAATAAGCCAATCACCAAGTTTCAAGTTAATCATCGATCATTGATGACAAGCTGGACCAATGAGAACGCTGGTAGCAAATCTCACCTCACACGTGGTAATTGCGGGTTCGCCCCGCCTCAATCTGTCCGCCACCTGTTTAGGTATCATCTGGTAAAGCAGAGAATCTGTCCGCTTGATCTCCGCATCCAGCTTCAACATGCTCTTCTCAAGAATCCGGCTCTTTTCCTGCTCCTGTAATAATTTTACTGAACTGCGTAATGTCAATATATCAACTACTCATCCCTCAAATGGAACGGTGTGTCTTCAGAACTGATTAATGAAAAATGATGTCTACGTATCCCTTGAAAGAAACAGTGTGTATTTGTGTTGTTTAAGAGACAGTTTCTACAATTATTTAGTTATATCATGGGTTGTGAAAATTGCTTTTGATTTATTTGTCTACAAGTGCCAAATATCTTACTGCACTCGTCCGAATAATTGTTTTATAGTAAATTTCAGTAACGGTTCACTTGTTTGTAAAGCCTCCTGAACATGCTTTGCAAAACGGACAATTAAGATTGTCACCACTGTATACAGCGGTGTTCACTGTACCGAAAAACCAGAGCAATCATTGTTACGCCTTTATCCGAGTTGGCTTGTAGGGATCAAATTTAAACAGATAGAAGAGATATAATAAATAAAAAATCAAGGTATGTCGTTACTGTGGTTTGAACCAACCGTTTTATTACAACACTGTATCAAAAAACAGGTGTCATACGTTTTTGTCTTAATAAACGTGTTTGGCCCTTACCAATATGGAGACAGGAATTGTAGTGAATGTCCTTCCAAACTCATTTGACGTCCATGAAGTAGAGATATGGTGAAACCATTAAGACCAATAGAAACAACTACTCTTTACTAGAATAGTTTTTATCTTATGTAATAACGAAAGAATCATGTCCCATCCTCTTCTGATTTCCGGTTTAGCCGTTCAATCCAAATGAGTTTACTGTTATTATAGATCAAACACATTACCTGGTCGAGTGCCAGTTTGAGTTCGGCGGATTGCTGTGTCCCGGCCAGCACAAGGTCACGGCTTGAATCGTGCATGCTAAGGTCGTTAATATAGAGCCCCGTCTTAAACATGATGTCCAGGCTCTCCATACTGAAGTTTAATACAAATAACAAACGATGCATACAGTGTACCATGGTTATAAACATTGTTAGAGTCTTGCGAGGCTCGGTGCTTAAGTGAAGGACTTGTGACACAGTGGTACCGGATTCGATCTTCACCGACGGTTTTTAGGTTTTTCGTGGGCGTGTCCTTTGGTAGGAAGTTGCAGAGCCCTGCCTTGGTTTTGTGAAATAATTTCTTTTTTACCTAGCCGTAAACCAATATCTTACAAACAAACACAAACAGTCCATGGAAGCTGTAGAATAAATGAAATAGGCCTACTGTTGGCTAGGCGGTAAATCCTATGTAGTCAAACAAAAATAAACATAAGAAGCTAAGGATTGAAGAGATGTCTCTTGTTTCCATAGAGGTGTGAGCGTAGACACCTCAAAGGATTAAGGTATAGTACCAATAATCCGCCATTCTGAAATTCTTTCTTGCGTCGGATTACTTCGGTCATTCTCGTTATACATCGGTCGGTGCCGGAACTATTTGCTTTACACCGAATAGGTCCGGCCATGACCGATGTAAACCGAGAACGAACGAAGTAATCCGACGAAAGAATTCGTTTTAAAATGAGGATTTGGGGTATTCTACCTATAATTCCCAAGTTAAGTGTCAGAAAAAATATATATATATTGTCGCAGGAGTTTCCCGAATCTATACAAACCATAGGAGAGCGGAAAGAACATCAATAATGAACGCATTCAGGCCACAAGGCATGTCACCCAACACTAATGGACCTGGCTAATGGCAAAACAAGTCGCCAATATACCACCAATTAGTTTCTCTGAAGCCTTTGTGGTCACACATCTCTTGGAAATAAGACCTCACGTATATAGACTTTAACCCTTTACCAAACACCAAATTTTCCACTGTACCAAACTCAGAGAGTTTGCAGACGACATTTTAAAATGTGATTAACTTGAAAAGAAATCTTCTGTTGGGGCAGAATACATTGTGGGGAAAAGGAGAAATTGCTCGTAAAGAGCAATTTCTCCTTTTCCCACAATTTTTCCAGAGTCGTCTGCAACAAACTAGTCAAATATCATCATTGTTTGGTAATGGGTTACCCATTACAAAGTATCGCAACTTGTGAAAATAGTTGTTCTTTCAAAATTGAAAGTAACAACAGACGGGGAAAAAAGAAAAAAAATCATTATTGGATTAAAACCATTGTGACAAAAGGACAAATTGCTCATGATGAGCAATTTGTCCTTGCGTCACAATGAATTTTCAAATATTTTGCAAAAGAAGCATCTGGGAAGGGAATAAAGGGGTAAGAGGTTAACAAAGCTCCAATGGACAGAACGTAATAGCCAGCTTTACTGGGTCCCATTTGACCTTTGTAGTAAGGCTGAGAGCTGTGTAACAATAGATTAAATAGATATAATAAAGCTTTCCGGCCACTGTGGACGATAAATTTATGCATTCGTCTGCTCTCGACACGATTTGTGTATTCCTGAAAGGTATGCTTGTTCCGAAATGAGATATGATTAAGATTTGGTTGTAGTTATTCAGTATATCTACATATTATCTTGATCTGATTAAAATTCGTAGTATTGTGAAAAAGTTGTATGGATAGTATTTCCTGTCTGGGACTCTTGAGCTAAATTTTGTTTTGTATACATTTTGTATTGTGGACCAGTGGTCTTTATTTTCAAATAGACTATACTTGAAAGTTCAATTTCAACAGTTCTAGACAATGC